>JARSSU010003440.1:0-35596 GCA_029619165.1 Eurosta solidaginis | reverse complement strand
TCTTTTTTCTCTCTTTCTTCTTTCCCTCCTCTCTCTTCCTCTTCGTCCCCCCCTCCCTTCTCTCCTTTTCTCTCCCCTCTCCTCCTTACCCCCCCTATCTTCTCCCCCTCTCTTCCCCCCCCCCCCCCTTTCCTTCCACATTTCATATAGATGAGTATAATACAAGCTTTGCATTATGAGTAGATTGCACGTATTTTTATGGAGAACGGTAGAATGAGCGACACTGGCGCCATCTGATATGTGAAAAGTAGCCAACTCCCAATTTGTTCCAAGCAAATCATAAGAAGAAGAATTGACATTTGCTTGGCTAAGGGTGTTGGCACACTTTGCAAGTGAAATTATTTTTCCCACTGGTTGGTAAATTTTCTAACATTTTTCACAATTAAAAACTGCAATATAACAATCGAATACGACACAAAATATGTTAGCAAGTATTTTTGTTGTATAGGGAGAATGTTTACAACAGTGCTTCGCGAAATTTTGTATGTGAATGGGCAAGGCGTAATAAACTTCAATTGCCAAGTCTGAAGTTCCTTCATATTTACAAACGCAACATCTTGGTTGATTGTGGCGATGTTATTGGAAATGCATAAGCTTGTGTTAAACGCATCTATATGAAAAATGTAAATTGTGGCACCGCCTTTATTTGATTATGCTGGAGACTCGAAAAAGACATACTATGATTAATAATTCAAGAAATGATGGGGTGGTAGTGAAATCATTTGAGGGTTGAAAATGTTGAGTAACGACACGGCAAATGGCATGAACACTTTCATGTAATCAATTAAATTTGACATAGAGATTTAACTATTTCTTTGGAAATCAGAACGAAAAACAAGACAATACATTTTAAATGAAAATTTTCAATGCAAAAATTCCAAATCTTATGCGCATCACCATATGTATATCTTAGGATATGGATACGCGTAACGAAATTTTGTATCTTGCAGATCAAACAAAATGATGAAAACGGCAACACCAAAATAAAATAAAGAACGAAAATAAATGTTTTAACTGATAGTCCCAAGAGAGAGTAGTTCCTAAGAGTATTTTTTTTAGCATATGTATTTCGAATATATGATCACCTACACTTAAAAATATGCCCTAAACCGGGCAAAATAGTGATGACGTTTCTCAATGTTTCCATGTCTTCTTAAAACAAATAGTTTCGTGTGTTAAAATATTTATAGTTTTTTGAGTAAGAATTTCACATGGCGGCGAATCATTACCCGTTTCTGTATATTAATCACAAACCAAAAACAAATTTTGTTTTTTGGCTCTTCATTTTTTTTATTGCCTTTTCGTTGTGATATGTGTTTATCTAAATTTTTGTCCACAAAAAACCTATGCTTTTATTTGTCTTCATCATACTTTTTTGAACTTGATATATATGGTGCATTTTTTACAATTTAAATTTATTTAATAAATCTTTTAATATCGTTTTTTGTAACCTTTGTGGTTTTTATCATATTAAGGACATTTTTCTGTTTTTCTCATCGGTGTTTATTTAAATGTGTTTTAATAAATAGTGAAGTTTATATAATAATTTTTATTTTTGTATTATGTCGTACTGCTCTTATATGTACTATACTATAAGTATAAAGTGTTCGCTTTCTTAAGATACATCTTTTATTTCGGTGCTCATGTGTTTTTAATAGCTTGAATTATTTTTCAATAAATGCAATTTTTATTTTTATGATTTTGGTGTTTTTTCCAAAAAAAACATTTGTTATAGTTAGTTCCTAAACACTTTTTATTTAAATGTAACACCTTATAGTTACAAATTTTTACAAACTTTTGCTATTATTATTTTTATATTTTTGTCGTGAGTTTTGGTTTTGATTTTGCCACGTAAACTATAATGTTTGTTTAATATTCTCGTGCTTTTCTTTGTTTTGCAAATTTGTAGAATAATCCTTATGAAATAAAAGAAAATATTTTTACACTTAACTTCTATTTTTTTAGTATTATTAAATATATTTTTAATTAAAAATTTTTTAATTTTATATAATAAAACATTCGCAACTACTGTTGTTTTGAACGTCTTTTTTGTCTTATCATTTTCTGTACAACCTCTCATAAAAACACATTACATTTAGAAACTATATTATTAAAAAATTGTGATCTATATGCTTTTTTATTTCTTTCAACTCATAATTTTACAACTACTTCAAAGTTTTAACAAACGAAAATAAGATTCGATGCTCAAACTAAAACAACAATAGATTAGATTACATTTAACTTTATGTCTACACATTTTTTTAATTTTGTTGTACGTAACAAAAATTATTGTATCCGTTATCAACACGAATTTGAGAAGCTTCACTTTGCACTGCACTTAATTGTGATATCTCAAAATGTAAAAACAAGCCACAATTGCACTATAAGAGACACAATTATTTATACAGCTTCAGACATTTGGCACCATGCACTAAAGATTTACATAACATAAAAAAATATATAAAAAAGTAACGCATACTGAAGCACTGTGAAACACCAGGCACAAAAACTCTGCACAATATCTAAATTAGTAATTTTGTAATACATTTCTTTGCTTTTTTAAACAAAATTATAGACAAACAAATGTAAAAATGTTTAGAGTGACGTAATTAATATAAATTCTAAGACATAACAAGTAATAGAAACATACGTAATCAATAGGCTTTAGTAAATTTAAACAACTCTAACAAATCACTTTTTATATTATTTTAACAAAAAATAGTGTATGAATTGTAGTCCACGTTGTCACTTATAAAATATCATGAAAATCGGAAAACACAAGAGATAAAAGACTAAGAGAAAAAAATTACAGAAGAAAGCTAATAGCTGTTTATGTTTTAATAAACAAGAAAATGTAACTCCGCAGAAACAGTGAAGAATTTTTAAAGTTTTCTTAGTGCACGCCCAGGTGCTCGTCTTTCACTCACTGTAGAAAATATGAAATATAATTAATGATCTAGATACTACTGTGCACCAAGTTCGACAGCTGCGTAAGCAGCTTTTATGCGACATAGATAAAAAGCAGCCAGCCAAAGTTAAAGCTGCCGCAAACAAAGACAGGCTTAAAATTTCTTAAGTGGGCAAAAGTGTAGGTGGGTAGAAGAACCTGCATTCAAAAACAGGTGGATAATTGTGCGCTAAGTTTTCAATAAAAAAGCTCGCGATAGCTGTTAAAGCTTTCGGGCAAAGCTTTAAAATAACATTTGTTTAAACATCCAGTAGTACCAGCAAATAGTTTTTAACGTTTTTTTAAAAGTATTATTTTTTAGAATAACGCTCACATAATATGAATTTGACAGTTATACTCTTTATTGCAGAACATTCGAAGACATTTAAAGAAAATAATATCCTAAGCTTTCTAGCTTACACTTAACTATTTGAAGATTTGTAAGCATTGATCAAAGTGATACATACACAAAACTTGAACAAAAAACAAGTTTGCACTAGATATCCAAAATCGTAATGTTTTTTGTTAAAAGTACGTGAGATTGCTGTCAACATTAAAAAGCTGTTTTAAAAGCTTAGCAGTCACAAAGTTTTCTTTATCGAGGAAAAAAACTTGAAAGCTTCCACTTATTTGGACATAACATTTACATTATGCTAATTGTTTTGAAAAACAGCACATTTCGAGCTACCTGAGCTTAATTTTAAGTCGAAAAGACTCTGTAGAAGACTTACTATAAACACGATATTCGAAGACAAGTAAAAATTGTTGTCTTTCATAAGGAACAATATTAGCCAAAGGCTTGTGTGATCGAGCCTATGTCAAGGGCATATGGTTACAGCAATTGCATTAATATAAGTTTTGAAAAGCTCTTATATAATTTTAATTCACAAAGCTATTTTGAATATGATAACTCCGCAAAGCTTTAAACACAACAGTATTTTTTCTACAAAAAATTTTCAATATTTAATACAAAAGCCTACTTGCAACAGATGTGCCGAATTACGTGGTAGTAAAAAATTTAGGTAAAAAAATAATAAAAGAAAATTTCATTGTAAAAAATTAATTGCATATTTATATATATAAAATTATATTATAATTATAGTATGCTTGGTTATGTGTATTTTTGCTGCACAGGTGTTAGAGAAGCACAAGCCTAGCTTAAGTACTTAATTGTTGTGATTTTTTGCACGATGCACCGATGAAATTTTTTACTATTTTGTATAAAACCTATCAAACTTGTTAATGTATATAAATAATACTAAACTTATGAAAACTAGCCTATGCATCACAAATTGATAATATAGTTGATATTTAAAAGCACCAACGCACGATAAATTGCACTTAAGCACCACTACAGTAAGTTTCATAATAGATATTTGTATGTATTCAACGCACAGCCTTTAACGCCTTACGCGAATAATGCACATGAAATTATTTCTAGTGTAAGGAAAAAAATTTAATAAATTGCTCACTTCCATGTGTGTGTATGTAGATATTTTTTATCAAAAGTGAGAAAAACATTTGCTGTGCAAAATATATATATTTATTTTTATACTGAAACTAAAATTTCTAATCCGCAATGGCATTCTGTTGTTGTTCAACTTAAGCTTTTACTTTTTTATTTGTGTTTTATTAAATTTTTTGTGTTTTTCACATTTACTTTGTAAAATCTTTGCACACAATTTTTATATTTATCTAATTTATTTTGATATATATATATATATATATCTTATGTGTTGGTGAATGTTATCATTTTTTGTTTTAAACAATTTTTTTGTTTTGATTTTCTCGGAATTTCACCACTTTATTTCTTCTTTTGCACAATAATATGTTAAATTTCATAAATGTTTGAAAACAAAAACTACCTGAAGCTAAATACTTAATTTAATTCCTTAACGTTTTAAATTTTTTTAGCTTTTCAATTTTTTATATACATGTACTTTTTTTACGACCTCTCAAAATTACATTACAAATTTACTCCCTTATACCAGTTTTCATCAGTTTTTGAAAACTGTTATGTAAAAGTTTTACATAAACGACAAACTTTTAAACATATGCACTTCTTGTTTTTTGCGTGTCGAATGTTATTTTTTTAGTAATTATATTTCAATAAATTAAAATTTTTTGAGATCGCGGGTTCGAATCAAGCTCAAGGCCCAACAATAATTATTTTATCGTTATTATTGTTATGATAAGTTTTTTTCTTAATTGAAAAAATTATTAAATTAGATAGAGGAAAGAAAAAATTTAGACCCATTTCGGGAACTGCTAAATTCCTTCATAGGCAACGTTTAGGCGCCGCTGCTATAACCATTCAGCCATCACAGCGGTTTTTTTGTTGGTCTTCATATTCTACTTCTATTCTGGTTCTTGCAATTAATATTCACAACACTGCGACATCTGTTGCAGAATGAATGTGAAAATTGGACTTGTATTATGTATTAACAATTTTTGTTGTTATATCGGCCTACTGATTTGCAAGATCGCATGTTCGAATCGAGCTCAGGCCTAACAATAATTATTTTATCATTATTATTGTTATGATAAATTTTTTCTTAATTGAAAAAATTATTAATTAGAATAGAAGAAAGAAAAATTTTCACATTCATTCTGCAACAGATGTCGCCGTATTGTGAATATCATTGGCAAGAACCAGAATAGAAGTAGGAATAATGAAGACAAAAAAAATCGCTGTGATGGTTGAATCGTTATAGCAGCGGCGCCTAACGTTTGCCGATGAAGGAATTTAGCAGTTTCCCGAAATGGATCTATGCACGAGCTTTGGCAGTTGTCTAAATTTTTTTCTTTCTTCTATTCAAATTTAATAATTTTTCAATTAAGAAAAATTTATCATAACAATATAATGATAAAATAATTATTGTGAGGCTGAGCTCGATTCGATACCCGCGATCTACAAATCAGTAGGCCGTATCACAACAAAATTGTTATTTTTTTTGGAATTTATAAAATTTCACTTTTCCACAAACTTGTATACAAATATTTAAGATTTAAAAAATTTTCATTTGCAAATTGTTTTGGGTAATTTTTGTTCAAAATATTACATTCAAACTTCTATACAAACCAAGTGCTTTAATAAAAACTAGTAAAACTATTTTTGTTTATTTATATTTAAATTGAAAACTAATGAATTTATTTTTTTGCTATTTTATCCTTCTTTTTATTGTTATTAAAAAGGAAATATTTAATGTAAATTTATTTGATAAAAATTTTTGTTTTTATAGCTAAAACCATTTTTATATAGATATCAATAGTTTTATAAAAAATACACTTATTTTATTTTTTTTTAAATATATTTTTTTTATATTTGTAGGAAAAAGCTTATGATAATAATTTTTTTATTTGTTTTGTTTAAAACTAATAAAAGTAGTGAACTATTTAATAATTTTTATTTTATAACAAATACATTTTTTTTTGTTTTTTAATTTATATTAAATTTTTTGATCAACTTTTTATAAATATAATCTATACCAACAAGTGTTTTATTAAAAATTGACTTAACATTTTTTTGGCCATTTGAATTTAAATTAATATATAAATAAAATTTTCTTTAATATATTTTTTCATTTATTTGTGTTCCTCTTCAAAAATAAATATTTTCATTATTCTTACAGATATAAAAAAAATTTAAAATGTTCATGATTTGTTTAAACTATTTTTGTGTCTATTCTATTGCTATTAAAAAAGAAATATTTCTATTCTCTTTTTTCTTACAAGCAAAAAAAATATTACACAAATACTAAGTAAAAAAATAAAGGTTAGTTTTTGCAGCAAAAAATATTTAGCTTTTTTTATTTTTTAAATTGTATAAAAAGAAAATTTTGTATTGCTGAAATGAAATATCTTTTTTTCATAATTTTTTTTCTTATTGTTTCGAAGTATTTTTTGTAAACAAAAAGAAATAAATATTTTTCTTATCTTTTTTCTTTCTCTTTATTTTTTATTCTTGTAATTTAAAGAAATGTTTGGTTAAAACATAACTTATTTCAATAGAACAATGATTGTTTGCTTTGTTAAAAGCACATAAAAAACGTTTAATTTTTTTATAGAAAATATATTTTTTAAAGAATAGACATTTTAAAAATATTTTTTTAAGTAGAAAATTAATAATATTTTCATACATTTGTAAATTTTTATGAAAAAATTTAATTTGCGGAAATTAAATAAATTTGTTCATTAATTTGTAATAAAAGCAAGCTTTTGAAAATAATTAAAGAAATGTTATTTACCATGTCTTTTAATTTTGTTCTCTCTAAACTAATAAAATAGCAATTTCAAAGTTTTGCACTTTCACTAAATTTAATGAAATTATAAAGTTTTAATGAAATTTTATTTCCAATTAAGAGTAGTCGGATTTCTTCCGTGTGCTTTTTCAGTTTTTCATGTTCTTTCGTATTAAGCTGCCTTAAAAACTGTAAAGTTTTTTTTTATTATTTGAATAAATTTGGAAAAGCTCTTGCAACGACGCCCTTTGTACTCTAACTAAGAAAACTTATGTTTTGTAAATATCATTAAAACATCATTCCAACAGATTTCTTCAGAAGTGTTTTCAAATTTGTGCAAATGTTTGAAAGTTTACGATATTTTAAAGATATTACCGCTGTAGCGCCACCTTATACGTAAATAACAAAATCAAGTAAAATAATTGCATTTCCTAACTCAAGTTATCAGCTGCTTTTTTTAAATCTAATCATCATTTAATTAAATAATATTTTTTTAAACCAAAATACACTTCTAATAAAAAAAATTGTGTTTACTTGAGGTTCAGATAATTATTTTTTCACGTTAACACAATATCAAAAGACTTACAACAGAACTTCTGGCAAAACAACCGTAATCCGTAATTTATTGAAATAAAACTAAGTTTTGAAAAATATTAAAAATAGAAAATAAATCCAAATTGCTCACAGACAAAAAAAAATGAAAATAATTTTTACTTAATTAAAAAAATGTCTAAACCCAATATAACAAAAAACAATAAATAAGAATTTTTTTAAATAGTATTCCTATAAATTTAAATCAATTGCAAATAAAAACATGTAATTAATTTGTTAGAAAATATTATATACAAACATACATACAAACAAGCATTTTATTGAAAAAATAAAACCAAAATTCCAGGCATAAAATAAGAATTATTCAAACTGTACACATAATAAAAACAAAAACAAAAGTAAAAAAAGTATATTCAAAATGTAAAACAAAACATAAACAAAGAGCGCCTAAAAAGTAAACATTAGATAATTGAAAATGTGTATTGAATGCAAATCAACAAAGCAACAAAGGAAAACCAAAGCACAAGCAACAGTGAATATTAGATAAGCAAAAGAAAGAAATCAGAATCAGAATAGCATAAACATTATATATATACACATACATAAACTTACATACCCATTGAGCAAGGAGAAGAAGGCAGATAAGTATTGTATAAGCAAAAAGAAACAGTAGATGAAGATCGTAAAATTAATTATGAGATTATATATATTATATATATATGTATATATAGATATATATATATAATTTATAAAATAAATTGCCTCAGTCAGTATAAAAGAAAAAAGACAAAAAAAAACAATAATCAAAAGCGTTTTATTTGTGGTAAATTGAATTTTAACGGTACGGTATTATTTAAGCTACCCAACTATGTTCTCATCAAAGCATATGAACCAAACTGTGCCAGTGAGTGGAATGTGCGTTATCTACGAGTTCGTAATATCGACTCGAAATACAAACTTTTCGCGCAGTGACTCAAGAGAAATATGCCGACGAAAAGCTGCTCACGAAACACATAGCTTATGATTAATCCACTGTGCTCTCACTCTTGCTCACTAAAAGAAATGTTCGATCTGACGGTGTAGAAGAAAAATATGCGCATATTTGTCACTTAATATGTATCGTCGCTGTAATCATCATCAATCATTCCACCCAGCACAGGAAGACATACGAATGATAAGGTATATAATGCCGCCTCGGAAAAAAGAACATCAACATCGATAATACTCCCCCAAACTTTACTTTTCATGCCGTACTTCCAAAAATTTTAGGACTTGGCTCAGATCTAACTTTATACATCACAATAAAGGTCACCTTTTATTGTCATTAGTTCGGATGTAATGCAACGCAGATAGGGATTATGTTTTCAATATAACGCTTACATACATACAGTAGTTACAATAGGATTACTCAATTTGAGGCGGAAATGGACTGACCAGTAGTTAGTTGTCCTGTAATGCAAATGCTACGGTTATTGCCATTAAAAGTTAGAAAGCTTTATTCATTTTTTTACTTTTACATACATCTATATAAAACGCGAATCATAAATCGCGCAAAGCCCAATAAATTATTTGACAGCACTGCTCTGAAAAGTTCAAAACAATAGAACTACATTACTTATCGGGTTTGGGCCACGGTGCGTCTGACTCGCGAGTCAGTTGTGTACGAGTCGCCTCCCATCAAAATCAAACTTATTTTGATTTCCACTAGTCAGCCATAGTCCATGTCTGTGTGATTAATCCTAAAATATTTTTAGTAACACATCCAAACTTAATCTTGACTCTGACTTATCTGCGTAGACCTAATACATCAAATTTGTTTGCCGGTTGGTTTTTTAATTAGGGATGGTAAAATATTAAAAAAGTCGATAAAAATTACAGAACCAAACTGAACTTACTGATGTAAAAAAAACCTATTACATAAGTTCAATAAAAATTTTAATTGTAGATATATATGCACGTAATAAAAAAACACAACTAATGTATAGATAAGAATGCACGTTTGTTTATTGGAAACCAGCTCTAAGTCAGCCTGTAGTTACCTTCCATTTCCTACTGGCTCTTCTTATTTGAAGAACACGGGTAAGCTTTTTTTCATTTCATTTACATCGCTAACATATATACATATGTGAGTAAACGCAACACGTGTAAAATTTGGCAAGAGTTAATTTCTTCCACACTTCTTTTCAATTTAAGCCTAACTTTGCCGAAAAACTTTTTACTTTTTCTGGGGTTGTTGGTGTATAACCAAGAGTGGTAAGAGCTTTCACTGTGTCAACATTATCACGAATTTTCACACACTCACACACACGTGTACTTGCTGTGGGTGTGTCAATTTACATGCTATATGAGTGGAATCAAATATTGTGTTTCGGTACGCGTGGATTAACACCGAAAATTCACTTTAACCAACTTTTATTTTTACAGAAAGTGGGTGCTGTCGACAAACAATCACTCTCGTATTTTCACACATGAGTGTGAGGGATTGATGCGCACTTGGAAGGGAGTGATGTGTACATTTGTTTGGTATCAGCGAGGCATAGTTGAGTTATCGATTGGTTGGCAAAGCGCTTGATATCGATAACAAACGCTACCGCGAGATCGATTTCCTATCGAAATGTTATGGGTTTGAAATAGAAAAAGTCATCGATTTACCATCAAAAAGTGGTCTATTATTTATTGAAAAGTTATAGACATTCTGCATACTCCAACTGTAGACGTGGTGGAAAAGAGCATGAGCGCCTCGAGGCAGCTTAAGCGCAGACGATACGCCCATAGTATACCGTCATCAGCTACAGAGCAGACTAACGGATTTTGTATCTGCACTTTGAAAGGACTCTTAGATGGCGGGCGAAGCAATATACGTGTACACCGATGGTTCCAAAGTAGTAGGGCCTGCGGTATACACATGTCCTAAAAGCGACCAGACCATTGTAGAGTTTTTTCAGGTGAAATTATTAGCCGTAACGAAGCCACAAGTAACACTGAAATAAAAAAGCTTAAACTCCGCGTCAAATTTAAAGGTACAACATGTAAAAGTGTATTAGAATGTAAGCAATCCCTAGAAGGATCGGCATATGGGGAAAGAAAATAGAGAGGACCTAGCAAAAATGAGCGCATCCCTCGAAGTGTGCTCAGTAGACAACCCAATTAGATATGAAAAGATTAATAGAAGCGAGATCTCCACACGATCGACAAAACGGAAAAGGGGTGGACCCAAGCGCGGGCTGTACATTTTCAAAAATCATGTATAGGTCTTACAACTTGAGACTAAGAAAGCTATACCTATCATTATAAAGACAGGACTGTAGACTCATGACGGGTACTTAAATAACGTTTGGTCAGTAATAGCAGGCTTAAGAAGTGCGCGTTGGTTTTGATAGTATTTTTCAATTTAGTCGTCAAACAAATTTCTGATAACACTTTGGACTCATAAAGTCTACGCAACAAAATGTTATTGAAAATTTATCGAAACTGCTATTGGAGTTTTACACATTTGTTGTCGGCATTTATAGATTTATTATCGAAATGTATCGAATATATTTCGCCAGCTATCGGAAATTTATCAATTTACTATTGAAAATTTATTTAACGAAAATATGTCGATATGCTTTCAAAAAGTTATCGTTTTGGTATTGAAAGGTTCTGGATTTGTTATAGGAATCTTTTTAATTTTTTTATCGAAAATGTATCGCTTATTATCGATTATTAACTAAAATACAAATATAAAAACCTTATCCATTTCTCATCGGAGTCCAAACAATTTTCTATTGGCGTGTAATCCATCATCATATGTACTGTTATCGTAGCTTCTATTACGTATTTCTCTATATTTACGTCAATCCCACCGTCTGGGTGAGTATGCACCATCAACTGACGTGCTATTTCATGCTATTCTACTGAACTCCTAGTCCTGCGGGAAAATTGAGTACTAAACGACTCATTTGAAATAAATACGTATGCTTGTGTATGTTGATGCGTAAATATGATGAGGGTGGAGCTGCGGTTTTCTTATTTCGTATGCAGCAAGCTTAATTCATTTCAAAATCATAAACATATACTCTTAACACACACACACGCCTCCGGGTATATGTGACATGGCATAATAATCGGCAAAAAGAAGCATAAAGTAAGATTATCATCAAAACATGAAATCCTCGAGAGCCTAAGCATACCGGAACAAAATATGGGACTAAAATAAAGCAGGAAGATGTGCTGTAGAAGGACAAACAACCCAAGATAATGCCGTTCCTACCAAAATGTACCTCCAGCAGAATGAAGTGGCATCGGCCGCGTTTTTTTCCTAACTTTTAAAAAAACTTGTGCTACCCTGCACTGAGCCAAAAGCCGCGGCTCTCATTTGGAGGTTTCTGAGTACAACGCACCTTAATTCCAGCGTCTACTAAGCACAACTTGAGCAAAGCACGATTTCACTTAGAGGCGGAAACGAATGCTCACCACCATACCATACAAACGATGGAGTTGAAATATATTGGGTTTCAAACTTCAAGATAGTTTACATTCTGTTAAGAGGGGGAGTATTTCCGATATCACATTGAGCTACAGTTATGATGTACCAAAGTATGTTGGAGCGCCTTGATCCAGTTGATTAAGCCTTGCATTAATCCACCAGTCTCTATCATTCTCTAAAATAAAGTGAAACCTTAGCGCAATGAACTTGTACAAAATCTAGAAATAAGTGGTAATCTAAAGAGGTGGGCAATGTGAAAGCTGGAGGAATTCGATTATATCAGTAGCAAGGTTTATTAAAGTGTTGTGGATTTGCTAAGACAACTGGGGAATATTATTGGGTAGGAATGATATATACTGCGACGAGAAAAGGGCTACTATCTTGAAATAAACAACGTGTCGAATGATGCATTGGACAGCTATAGCTTGCACCAGAATTGGTACGTATTTGGAAAGAGTACTTAGAATGGCCTTTATCCACACACATTCCAAAGGAAAATGGTGCCGTGGAGCCGAAATTTGGCTATAAAAATATGATTTAGTTTAAATATCATTGCTTAGATGATATATTTCCAGGCATGGCTCCAGCAAAGTCCTTGCAAATTTCAAATTTATATCTGTCAGCTGGCAACATTACTGGAATGAAAGACTTAGTCTTTCCCCTGGTTTTGAATGCTCTGGTTTCCCTGGTCTCATAAAGAACCAATTAAAGGAGATATTTCGCTTAAAAGCCTCCAATAAAAACCACCCCAAAACACGAGTTACGTCTAGAAAGTAGATATTGTGGCGAATATTAGCAACACTAAGGGATACTGTCATCTCTAATCCGATACTAAGCAGTCACTTGTATCTACATAAACAAATCAATCATTATGTCTACACATATGTACATATAGCAGCGGAGAGATACTCACAAAAGTATGCAAACATCAGCAAAGTAGTTCTCACACATACACATGCATATACTGAGATACTCACAAATGCATGCAATCTTCAGCGAACTAGTAAATTTGGAAGGAGAAACGCACAGAAATACGCCAACGAGGAAACCGAAGAGTATAAAAGCAGCACCAGCTGCGGCATGAGCAATAAGTTTGATTAAAGCACGCTATTGGTTGTGAAGTTAAGTGTTATTGTGAAGTACTTTCAAGTAGTCTAATAAAGAGCATTTTTGCATTATTGAATATTGGAGTTATTTATTTAACAGTTTTAGCGATTGGAACGTTAGCAGAAGACTTGGAATAAGCGGAATTTTCACTAAATTCGTTACAATATTTTAAAATTAACTGGATCTCTTCTAAGGTTTAAAGTTTAATCAAAATAGAGATACTTGTAGCTGAAACGAATAACCCTGGGCTTTTGAGAACAACTTCGTCGGCTTAAAGCGGTAACAATCGATACCGAATAGTTGTTTTTTTATTATCAGTTTATTTATGGCAGCAACATATTTTCATAGAGCTATCGATTTTTATCAGCTTCCTTTTGGCGAGCTAGCAGCTTCTTTTTTTTTATACCTTTATATTAAGTCGCAATGTTACAATGCAAGTGAAAAAAATCCGCTAGGTGGCGCACGGATCGAGATATACAGAAAATTAATTTTAAAATGGAAATTTTGCATCGATTTTTAACTAACTTCCCGGTGAGTCAGAGACTTGTAACTTAGCACATAGTTTGCGAGTCGATGGCACTACAATTCGTGGAAAACAAAATGCCGCCAGTGCAGACGATCGAGATAAACGAAAATCCCTGAAAAAAGCAGGGAATCTTGCGATCGATTTTTAAGTAATTTCCCGGTGAGCTAGAGACCTGAAACTTGGGACCGTGAGTCAGAACCCGGTGACAATGCAATATTTGATCAAAAAAATTTCGCTAGGTGGCGCATGGATCGAGATATTAAGAAAATTAATTTTGATTTGGGAATATTTCAATCCATTTTTAACTAACTTCCGGTGACCTAGAGACTTGAAACTTGGCACACAGTTCGAGGCTTGGTGACAATACAATTTATGAAAACAAAGTTCCGCTAGATGGTGCGCTAATTGAGATAACTACAAATCCTTGAAAAACGAGGGGAATCTTGCGATCGATTTTTAAGTAACTTGCCGGTGAGCTAGAGACTTGAAACTTGGGCCGTGAGTCAGAACCCGGTGACAATGCAATATTTGATCAAAAAAAATTCGCTAGGTGGCGCATGGATCGAGATATTAAGAGAATTAGTTTTGATTTGGGAATCTTTCAATCCATTTTTAACTAACTTCCCGGTTACCTAGAGACTTGAAACTTGGCACTTAGTTAGAGGCCTAGTGACAATACAACTTATAGAAAACAAATTTCCGCTAGGTGGCGCGCTAGTCAAGATAACTGCAAATCCTTGAAAAACGAGGGGAATCTTGCAATCGATTTTTAAGTAACTTCCCGGTGAGCTAGAGACTTGAAACTTGGGCCGTGAGTCAGAACCCAAAATTCCAAATGCCTTTTTGTAGGCAGCACTAAAAAAGTGAAAATAAAAAGATGATAAAAAAATTTTAAGACTACCTTTATATAAATGGACCAAAAAATAGAAGGCAATTTTTCCTTTAATACAGACATAATCTTGTTGAATTTTGACTAAAAAACTTTAACAATAGCTCTTGTAAAAGAATTTTGGGATTTAAAATTATAAAGGTAGAGCGCGTGCTTAAATTTTAAATAATCAATTAGTTAATCCCAAGTACATGGTTTGCCTTAAATTGAAAGATTGCGCTCCACCTTTATAGTTTTAAATCCCAAAATTCTTTTACAAGAGCTATTGTTAAAGTTTTTTAGTCAAAATTCAACAAGATTATGTCTGTATTAAAGGAAAAATTGCCTTCTATTTTTGGTCCCTTATATAAATGTACTCCTTAAAATTTTTTATCATCTTTTTATTAGTTTCTATTGGCATATATGTAATACACCTCCTATATTGCTACCAAAGGCTAGGTACGTTCCCAAACATCAGAGTGCCGATATATTGCTGTTTAAACGTCTTTGTTTTTGTATTCAATAATCGAATGTACCTAAATTAAAAATTTTTTTGGTCACACTTATGCTGCTACAATTATAAAACCTTTATAGGCTGTCTTGTTTTGATTTCTAATTCAAAACACGTCGCGAGCATTTTCTATTAGCCAATAAAGGAGTATTATATATATGCTTATTGAGGTTTTATAGGTATTAGGGCGGGTCGATTTAAAAATCGCTCATTGCTCTGTGAAAATCGTATTCTAGGGATCAAAATAAGAAACTTTGCCGAAGGAACCTACCTCTAAAACGAATTCTGATCAGTAGGGGTAATTTGAAAAATCCCACTTTGACCCATTTAGATGCTCCAATCGAGTACAAATGTATGACCGACCCCAATAACCCCCCTGGGGGTAAAGTGCATTGTAAAGTGCAAAACCGGCGATTTTTGAAATGTTTGTATGGCGAACCCCCAGGGGGGTTCCAGGGGGTGTGCCACTGGCATCGGTGGGTCGGCCTCCAAAGTTAGTTGGGGTCGGTCATACATTTGGACTCGATGAAGCACTCTAAATGGCCGACCCCCACTAAACTTTGGAGGCCCGACCCACCGATGCCAGTGGCACACCGGAACTCCCCTGTAAGTGAATGTAAGTGTGCAAAACGGCGAATTTTGAAAATGTTTGTATGGTGAACCCCAGGGGGGTTCCAGGGGGTGTGCCACTGGCATCGTGGTCGGGCCTCCAAAGTTAGTTGGGTCGGTCATACATTTGGACTCGATGAAGCACTCTAAATGCCGACCCCTACTAACTTTGGAGCTCGATCCACGATGCAGTGGCACAACCCCTGGAACCCCCCTGGGGGTTCACCATACAAACACTTCAAAAATCCTGCTGATTTTTTCATGTAAAGTGCAAAACGGCGATTTTTTAAATATTTGGATGGTGAACGTTCCAGGTGGGTGTGCCACATGGCATCGGTGGGTCGGACCCAAAGTTAGTGGCGGTCGGCATTTAGAGTGCTCAATCGAGTCAAAATGTATGACCGACCACCACCAACACCTGGGGTAAAGTGCATGTAAAGTGCAAAACCAGCGATTTTTTGAAATGTTTGTATGGTGAAACCCCCAGGGGGGTTCCAGGGGGTGTGCCACTGGCATCGGTGGGTCGGGACTCCAAAGTTAGTGGGGTCGGTCATACATTTAGAGTGCTCGATCGAAGCACTCTAAATGTATGACCCCGACCCCCACTAACTTGGAGGCCCGACACACCGATGCCAGTGGCACACCGCCTGGAACCCCCCTGGGGGTAAAGTGCATGTAAAGAGCAAAACCGGCGAATTTTTGAAATGTTTGTATGGTGAACCCACAGGGGGGTTCCAGGGGGTGTGCCATGGCATCGGTGGGTCGGGCCCTCCAAAGTTAGTGGGGGTCGGTCATACATTGGACTCGATTGAGCACTCTAAATGGCCGACCCCTACTAACTTTGGAGGCTCGACCCCACCGATGCCAGTGGCACACCCCCTGGAACCCCCTGGGGGTTCACCATACAAACATTTCAAAAAATCGCCGATTTTTTCATGTAAAGTGCAAAACGGCGATTTTTTAAATATTGTATGGTGAACCCCCAGGGGGGTTCCAGGGGGTGTGCCACTGGCATCGGTGGGTCGGGCCTTCAAAGTTAGTGGGGGTCGGTCATACATTTGGATCGATTGGAGCACTCTAAATGGGTCAAAGTGGGATTTTTCAAAATTTACCCCTACATGGGACATCAGAATTCGTTTTAGAGGTATGGTTCCTTCGGCAAAGTTTCTTATTTTGATCCCTAGAATATGATTTTCACAGAGCAATGGGCGATTTTTTTGCCTCCCCACAAATCGGACCCGCCCCTAATAGGTATATATTTCATAGCACACCAATACGTCTTCGATGTTGATAACAGTTCTCTAGAACGCCTATAATAAATTTAAAATACTCCGATAATATCTATAAATTTCGATAAAAATCGACGACTATTCCGAAAAAAGCGATATATTTTTAATAAAAATTGATATACGTTCGATAACAAACGGATATCTTTTCAAATGATTCTTGCACTCCGATGACAAACTAGATAGTTTCCAATAATAATCGGTAAATTTTGACATGTTTCGTTAACCTTCACTTATTTATCGAGTTTTAGATCGATAAATTCTGATAGCAGACAGATAAACTCGTCGTTTAAAATCGACAATTCGTCTATGGCCCTTTTTATTGATTTTAAATACACTTTCGATAAACAAGTCGATAGTTCATCATACAAAAAATTATTACACGCCATCCGTTTTCGGTTCAGATTCGGCTTCATTTTTGTTTTCTTCCTTTTCCTTACCTTTACCTTCCTTCCTACCCTTGCCGTTAATTTGTTGTCTGAACTAGCTCATATTAACTCTACCCATGTACTTTGCTCTCACACAACATCCATGCATTTGCATTCTATATTCACCCATAGCATAGCATACCACTTCCAAAGAAGCCAGCTATTTACGTGTGCATTCTCGGATTCCCCTATATAATGGCGGGCATAGCAACTTTAAAGTAAGTACTAGCCCGATGATCTGGGAACCATTTTGTCACTACGTTAAAACTTCTAGGTCAATCCAATCCTCTCCTTCCAGTTGGGGAACCAATTTACTTACTTAATTGACGCTTAACCGTTTAAACGATTATGGCGCGACGGTCGCTCTTCTTTAAGTTATCTGGTATCAATTGGTCACTACAAGGGAAATTAAATCGTGTTTTCAACTGGTCGCCTGCTTTTATAGGCGGGGTCCAATAAAATTATTTTCTTAGCTGGAGCGTAATCTTTCATTCGCTTGACATGGTCTAGTCAGCGTAGTCCTGCGTTTTAATTTGCTGGACTACGCTGATATCTGTCTTAAGCTTGTAAAGCTCAGAGCACGAAAACTTTCTCTCTCACACTTCCAGACCCCCTCATCTTATGTTGTCATGATTCAGGCTTCTGCACCCATAAAGCCTAAAGGTTGGGTATGAAAAGTGACTTGTAGTGCATGATTTTCTTTGCGAGGGAGGACTCACTTTTCTATTTCCTACCTAGTCCAAAGTAACATTTATTGGCAAGCGATTCTCGCTTGGAACAAACTCAGTCCTAACTATACAGGATTTCTTCACGAATGAGGCTGACAGTTGGGTGGTTGAAGCTATAAGTTGTGCGGGCAACAGGTTTTTAGTGTGGTACCATTCCCTCGAACGCTAAAGGCTTCTAATAAAGTAGATTCAATGATTAGGTTTGGTTTTAGATTGGAATATATTTTTTTGTGTTTAATTGATTTTATCATTAACTAACATTTGTTCCATTTACTTAAGATCATAACAAGTAATTTCGAATTAGAAAAATTCAAATAAAAATCCATAAATCTGTCAGCTAAAAAACACAAAAAACAATTAAATCAAGTTTTGCTTATAAATTATTAGTAGATTTAATGCCAATGACAGAGAACATGCGAAATCAGCAAATATACCGTGGCGCTGAAAACACACACCAACATAATCGGAAACCCCACTTTACAATAATACAAAAATGGAAAATTGTAACCATGCTTCTCCGCCAAACCAACGCAAACGACATTCGCAAATGTGCCGATTATTGTGCCAATACCACCGAGACACAGTGCCAAGCACCACAGCCCAAACGAGCGGCTGCAAAGGTAAATGTTCCTCTCCCATATCTTCAACAGCAACAATAACAGTACGCAGCATCATAGCGCTGACTTTGAGTCCGTAAGAAATGCGGAACAAAACGCTGACGTCCATAAAACAATCAAAATCGCAACACAAACACGAGCATGCGAACCAGTGCTCGTTATAAGCGTTTGCGTAAGATAGCCAATCGCATCGAAGATGCCCAGCTGCGTGAGTGCCTCAGAGAAAACCAGTACGCAAGCAAGAAAAAGCATAGAAGACCATTCAATGCGACCGAGTATACCATCAAAATCATCTTGATCAGCTAAAATTAATAAAATAATGCAAGCGAGCAAAGCAGTCCATGCGGTGGAAAGATAGTGAATATGCGGAAATAAATGTAGAGTTACTAAAATGAAAACAAATAGCAAAACAAAATAACATTTGTATAGTAACGGATAATTCGAGACTTGAAATTGTGCGCGTATATTGCGTAGTGTCTCTTTAAAATCGGAAGCTGGCTTTGGCATTTTACCAACACGTTTCAGACGTTTACGCAAGCGTTTCACCTTTGACATCACAGTATCGCGCATTGCCTGCTCATCGCGTGAATAGGGACTTATACTCTTGGCAGTGCGTGCCCATACTTAATGACGCGGCGCAAGCGTTCAATTTCGGCACCATCTTTGAAACGCATACTATTCGAGTCGTGATATTGAAGGCGCATATAAATATAAGCGCTAGCAGCAGCTATAAGTGTACCGGCAGCACATGTGCTATAAATTGCCCCCAATTGATATTCTCGCGTCCAAAATTTCACTATTTACAATAAATTGATATGGCGTATCATCGCTGGGTGTTAAAACGCCACCAATATTCGACGAGATTATTATGCAAGTAAGTAAAGGCACTGGGTTTAATTCCATCACTCACATATGCGCATAGTTATGGGTGCAGTGAGTAAAATTAATAAGATATTATCATAAAATAGCGAGCCAATAAATGTTAGCAAGCAAAGTAAATTGAGTATGGCCAAATATGCCCATTAGATATTTCATATATGCGTACAGTCAAATAATCAATAATACCCGTTTCAGCTAATATGGCAATAATCAATGTAAATGCAAATATTAACAGCAACACTTCAAAATTAATCCACATCGATTATGGTGCGTAATGAGGGACGCATATTCATAAGCGCCAGCACACCAATAGATAATGTACATAATGATAATCACTAATGTACGATGCACAATATCCAGCATGAGTAGCATATAGAAAGCGATTACCAACACTATAGCTATTATTACACCAATACGCACATCAACCGGCGTTGGTTCATAATAAAGCTCCAGCGGCAGAGACTGTTCTAAATTGTGCGAAAGCTTATACGCAACTTTTTACTTGCATTCGCTTCCATGCCCAATAGATCAATAGGTTTTGACGTGTCATTAGCTCAACACTATCCAAATTGGCGTTTTCATTTATACAAACTCCATGGTTTACTCACTCATGCCACGTTTTACCATCTTGGCTAGATTGTTTCATTGTTATCGTTAGGGTGCGTTATTAGCACCCAACGCACTTATCTCTTGCTTAGAAAGCATTACAAATGGTCCTGACACCATCACAAAAAATCTAGTCTCTGCAGCATCTTCGGCTATATCGAAAAACTTTTTCTGTACATTTGCTGGTATGCTTAGAAAATTTGGTTTGGCACGCTCATGCACTGCTTCAACAAGCAGCATGCCCGGTGAATGCTAGCCAGCATATAAAAAGTGCTGTTATTTTAGCTAAACGCATATATTTGGACTTAAGTCGCTGTTTTGCTGCTTTCTGTGGATCAAGATTTGCGTCGTCATCTTCAGCAGCCGAAGAAAATGATGTGAGACTGCTATATCCATGCTTCAGATGCGCCGGCATGTAAACGTCGTTGTTGTTGTTTCGGAGTCATCACTAGTGCACACCGTTGTTGTTTCATAATTTGACATGCTTGCTAGCGGCCTACTTTTGCCTTTGCCACATATCTGTATTGAGTTGCTACTTACTTTCCTGTTGTGCTTCCTTCACTAGAATCAGAAAGTTCTATATCGGAGTTTAGTGAGTCATGATCATCGGTCTCGTGACTCCAAATCGTTGTTGTGGACATCTTGTATAATGCGAAGTGCACTTAAAAATAAAAGCGCACAAAACTTTGCACTTAAGCGCTTAACTAATTCAGTATATCGCGTGCTGTTCAAAGCGTTAAACTTTAGTAATGGTATAAGTTATTTTATTTTTTTAATAATCATTTAGAGCAATTTTTCATTACTATGGCAGGAAATGAAAAGTGGTGTGATTGAAAAATCCAAAAAAATAAAAATAAAAAAATTCGTTAAATTTTAGTGTTGAAAACGGTATGTGACTGTATATGCACCAGCGCACACAAAAGAACGTATTCAGAAAACAAGAATTTTAGGCAAGAAACATTCGACACTAAAAATTCTAATTCAGTAAATTCAAGCAAAACTTAATTTTGACTTTGAGTCGTGCTGTTAAAAAGTAATTAATTTCTATTAATCTTTATGAGAATGATAGCAATGGGAACTCTTGCAGCGGTATACGTGATATAAGCACATCAAGTGCGCTTCGATGGAATGCGCCGTGGGAGAGATAAGCTGCGTAAAACGTTCAAGAACTTTCGATGAAGGATGTTAGAAACGACGTTTTGACGGATTTACTAAATCATTGTATGCGACGAAGACACGCCTGTTACGATGAGTTATGGAAGTCTGTTGTAAAAGATCAGCAGCTCCTCCTAGGGCTGGGACAGTACTACTCCAAGATCCCGCATTAAAAATGAGAGAGCAAAAAATCATAGTTGGCTGGGAAATAAATTTCTCGGCGTGACGTCACGCTTTTGGCAACTTGTTTATTGCTGACGCAGTGTCACACCTTATACCAATCGGAGTATTTTGCTCCGCTCTTACCTCGTACTACATTTTCATCTTAAAGGCTTATTTGGGTCGAGTTGAAAACTAATAGTATTACTACCTAATATCTTTTGGTTGAAGTTTTCCATGCATATGTACGTATGAAAAGCTGATGTTACAAGTGACGATGGACGAAATGTTGTTCGTGTCTTAAGACATGTTTGTTCACATTTTTCGTATGGAATCAGAATTGAAGGAGTAAAATGCAAGCACAAAATGTGTCCGGAGGCGATCTGCAAATCCTGCCTAAATTCAACATACTGGTCTTCTTGAAGTTTTATATAAAAATGAAGTACGTTGAGTCAGTGAGGTCAGCTACCCTGTTTGCGATAACAGTCGCCAATTGGGAGCACCAAGCGAGGTCAAAGCTTCCTCCAACTGTCTTCCAAACTCAGTGAATGTCTTCTCTTTCCTATGTTACAAACTGCCGGAGCGTATTCGTTCATCCGCATAACATGACCTAGCTAGCGAAGCTTCTGTTTTTATTGGCTGCACTATCGTCATATCTGCGAATAGCTCATATAGCTCATCATTATACCTCCTTCGATACTCGCCATCGACATCACGGATAGGACTATAAATCCTCCGGAGAACTTTTCTCTCGAATACTCCAAGAGCCATCCATCATCTCTCGACACCTTCCATCAATGAGCAATACATCAGGACAGTTATGATGAGTGACTTATAGAGCGAGAATTTGTTCGTCGAAACAGGACTTTACTTTTCAATTGCTTAATGAAGCACTTGTTGGCAAGACGATTCTCCGTTTGATTCTTGGCCGACATTGTTTTCGCTTTTAATGCTGCTTCCCAAATAGACGAAATCCTGCACAGTCTCAAATTTGAATCCGTCAACAATGACGTGGCTACAAAGGCCACGATGACAGCAAGTACTTCGTCTGGTCCACATTACTGCAAGACCCAATTTCAAAAAGAAAAAATATACTCCGAAAATTTTATTTTTACTCCGCCGTAGTCGTTTACTCAGGAACAGTTTTAAATACTCCGAACACTGGTGGCGAAATATGAGAGCAATGTAATAAATCGAAAAAACTTCAAAAGCGCTACGTCATCAAACTTTTCAAATTCGATTACAAATACAACAATCCGGAATGCGGGATCTTGCTGATTGATTATGGTACTACTCAATCATTCTTAAAGACGTATACGACACTTCCTAACATGAATGAGCCATGAGTTTTAAAGAATTTTGTGGTATGTGTAGAAGAGGTTATACGGAGAGAGAAAAACATGACTGCAACACCTGATTGTGGTCGCGCTAACAGCACTCAACCACTTTTCTTAAATATTCCGCAGTTCAGTCGGAATGTTACAGGATTTTTAAATTTTCTTCAAATCGCTGCTCTTGTCATCCTTATAATATGGTTAATTTTTACTTAAAATAAAATATAATTTTTGATGAAATATTTGAAAATTCTGAAATACATTGAGCTTTTTGAAAATATTGAATAGTTTAAAATACTTTTTACATCTTCTGAAATAAATTCGGATTTTGTGAAGTACATTAGAAGTTTTAATATATTTGGAAAATCTGAAAAACAGTTGATTTTTCCGAAAAAGACTTTAGCTTTCTGAAATAAAGTTGAGGTTTCTAAATACAATTTAATGTCTCTGAAATAAATCTGTGATTTCTGAATCACATTTACACATTTTCTGATATTAGTTGACCTTACCTGGAATACAATTAATTTTTCTGAAATATATTAGTTCTTGCCGAAATACAGTGAAAAAGATGTAGTAATTTGTGCAAGACCACATATACCGTTTCATACAGAAACTTTATTTGATAAAATAATATGTTTTCTTATTACACATGGCGACTTGCTTCATTAAAGAACATCTGTCAGAAGCCCTAAAAAAATATTACGCTTTTAGAAAAAATGCTAAAATGAGATCACAGCCATTTCCTCATTAACTATTAAGGCAATCAAAATAAATGCATGATAATCTACTCATGGCTGTTGCACCTAACCAAATGTGTGCCTGTTTTTAAGAAGGCCTAGTATCTTTTGCTATTAATGCAGCGAAATAAATTTATGATGTTTTGGTGTTTTTCTCTTTTTCGTAAATTATTTTCGTTGTTAACATTGACAATAAAAGCTGACCCATCAAGCAAATCATATTAGATTTTTGACTCAATTTCGCATTCAATAGAGCAATAATGGATTAATTCGGAATTCGTATTTTGTATAGAAGATTGATTTCAATAAGGCCTTAATGCAGAAAACTGCACTAATCACTTCATCAAACTTTCTGTAAGAAATTGGTAATACCTTTTAGCATACAATTCAGTTTATGAATCAACGCCATATCAATTGACATGCGCGCGATCTGGGCATCAGACAAATGACTTTCATATGCAAATCGGCACACACATCAGGATTCTACTAGTTAATATTGTGACTAAATATTAGCATCACTAAGCTGATTTAAATAAATCATCACGCAACAATAAAATCATAAAGCAGCCATTCGTATATACACAAAACACATCAATCATCATTTGCACACATATATAGAAGGCAACGAAGAGATATTCACGCACACACTTGTGGTCATCAGTCGGAGTAATTTGCTCACGCATACACTACAAATATACATGTAGCTCATTACCAAGCAGGAGATACAGCAATTCTAGAAAGCGAAATGTCTAGACTTTAGTGAAATATGCGAATGAAGCAACGAGAGTATAAAAGCAGCGCAAGCTGAGTAGCCAGAATCAGTTTTGATTTAAGCACTCATTAGTTGTGAAGTATAATTGTGAAGTACTCTCAAGTAGTATAATGAAGACCATTTTGCATTACTGAATATTGGAATTATTTATTGACAATTTAGCGATTCGAACGGTTGCAGAATGTTTGAAATAATCGAGTTTCCCAAAATTAGTTACAATATACTAGTTCATGGCACGGTAGTCCTTTCGTATTGAAAAATCAGCGAAAATTTCTAAAATACATTTTGTTGTTAATTCATCCATGATACAAAAAATGGAGGTAGTTCCATTTAGTATGACGTAGCCACTTGACTTTTGCGGGGACAATGACAATTTCACCAAAACCAAGCTACCAGATTGAAAAATGTTACCAATTTTTCAAATGTTGATGGATTTCATATTAACGAACACGACTAAATTACTTCCATAGTTATTTTAAATAAAAAAGAAAAGAAAAAAATGAGCCCCATGCCTGGAATTATTTTAATACGAAATATCAGCCTAGAAAAGAAGTTCTAATAAGTTTTCGAGCTCTCGAAAATGTTTTGGTGGTTGGAGCTCCAGAAAAATTTGTGGGTGGTGGTTTGTTTGAAACATGGATCGAAAATGAAAAGAAGGGAATATAGCCTTCTTAAGTGTCCGTACGTTTGCTCAGAACATTTTGACAAAACATACACGTTTGTCAATTGCTTTCTAAAGGAGGTCCTTATAAACCGACACCGCAATTTCTTTATAAATTGGCTACAAGTCCTCATTTTTACTATTTTTTTATTTGATGTATAATTCAAGCGTTGCGCTTTAGGCAGGAATTGCTAAACCATTTTTTAGGGAGACCATTACCCCGTAGCTCTGCAGGTTAGCCACTAGTTATGAGAATGTTTTTGCCCGCTGTACCAGGAGTCACCTTGGGACAGACCCGTCTATACATATTCTGTGCCCTTTAGCATTGACATAGATGTGCAGACTTTGGAGGTACACTTTTTCTCAACATGCCTTGAGGAATAATCCACTGTAGGGGCATGATATCAGGGCCATGCTAGAACAACAGATTTCTCGTGTATTTTTTTTTCTGTCTAGCGGTCAAGCTGCCATAAAGATATGAGCCATTAACCAATGTACGAGTCATTATCCACTATTTTCAATATAAATTGCATATTTTACTGTATTCTCAATCGATTATATATATGCACATAAATCGTGCTAAAGCATATTATTATTGTCTCAGATGACCATTGCGTTTTCATCCTAAAAGAAATCCATCTCGAAAAACCACAATTTCGCTTAACAGTAACGGTATGGCAACGCTTCTGGCAAAACAACAAACATTATTAAACTTCAAAGTACCCAAATACGTCAAAAAATTTTGTATCATGATTCAGTCATAAAATATAAAAAGTGAATATCAAAATATCCTCAAATTCTAGTCAAATGAACTACAATGTTTGCTAAGAGGCTTCTCTTTTGACTGCAGGATTGATTCAATTCATGGCGGAACGATTCAAATATAATTTCACGCCAAAATTTCACCAAAACACTGACACATACATTCATTGCACACCACTTGTCAAAACAGAGTGCTAATTGTTTATGTGTGTTCATTGCTTTTCTTGGCAGCAAAAGATAAATAATGCAAAAATTAACAAAAATTCTGTACATTGAAATTGAAAGAAGAAATTTATTCGAGCGGAAAATTTTAAATACAAAACAAACATACGAAATACATATGTACATACATATATGTCACAAATTTTGCAAATAATCTATGCAAGTTAGAGTGTAACACGTCGTATGGAGGAAAGAAAAAACGGTTGTGATTAGACTAAAGAAATATTTATATCTTCAATTGTATTACAGATAATACAAAATAACTCAAGCAGATTTATTATCAGAAAACCACAAATAAAGTGAAAACCTCACCTCCGCTGCTTTCCTCTGCCCTTTATGTTCCTACATGTGTAAGTACCGTAAATTTTTACTTACCTACTTAATTGGAGCTTAACTTTTCAAAGGGTTATGGGCGACCAACAAGGCCCGCCAGATGCTTCTTCTTTAAAGTAACTGGTGCCAATTGGTCACGCCGGGGGAGTTTAAATCGTGTTCCACCTGGCCCTTGCAGCGTAGTGGGGACCGCCTTCTTCCTCTTTCTGGTTCCGATAAATTTGCTATCTAAGCCAAAGCATCATCTTTCAACCGCATAATATGGCCTAGCCAGCGTAACCGCTGCATTGTAACGCACTTGAAAATGCCACATTCTGTCTAAAGCTCGTAGAGTTCATCATTAAATCTTCTTCGGTACTCGCCGTTTCCAATGCGTAGAAGCCCATAAATTTTTTGAAGAAATTTTCCCTCGTACACTCTAAGAGCTGTTTCATCTGATGTTGTCATGGTTAATGCTTCTGCACCATATAGTAGAAAGGTTACGATAACTGACTTGTAGATCATGAAGGTAACGCCATCGATATATACAACACCAACAAGCGCAACCAGCTTAACGTGAAAAGAACTTCACAAACATTAATACAGTCACATGGGAAACGAGACACAGAAGAAGTCAAATAAATAAGCAACGATTCGGTAAGGCTGTTCGAGGAGAGTCTATACCCTGAGAGAAATATCTACGAGCATCTCAGTGGTATATAAACAGCGCAATCTGAGGGATGATGAGCTGTAGTCCAATTCTGCCTTATCTTGGTTAGATAAAGAGGAAAGAGTTAAAACATACGAAAGCGGACCAAAGTATTTGGTCGGTAGGCTATAACCCATACACTTGGTGAAAACCGCAACAGAAAAGAAGTGGTTTCGCTGCGTTTGCCTCAAAATAATATCTTTATCAGTGTGTCACGTGTAAGATCTAAGCAACTGTTGACCACGCTAACAGCGCATAATCCCCCTACTCTTTCCGGCATCAGAAAAGAATAAAGACAGCAGCCATTGCTAACCATAGGTATCACCCGGCCACCTGCCCATACTTCTTTCGCTGTAGCTACAGGCCAATTTTATCATGGAAATCTGAATGTCGCAACTTTGGTGAGAGCACGTGACCTTTTGAGTTTTAACCTCCTGGCTATGCACAATGACAAAATATCCATCGCTTTCTGCATGCAATATGTAGTGCATTCCTTAGCCGACAAATCTAGTTATCTGGCCAGCAGACGAGCAAATAAATATAAGCCAGTTTTTTTTATTGGACTGATCTCAAGTGGCCCAATGAAACCAGGCTAATCCTGTTCGTATGTCCGCACCCCGCGGAAAATCGATTTAGTCGCTACTATTTCGCATGCGCATTTCCTTGCGCTCCCTTTCAGCATGTATCCAACAATCTATTTATTTGCACATCTGGAGAACTAAATTCCTAATGGTAGCCTCCTAAATTCCTAATGGATCCTCCTCTATTCCACGCTTATGTAGATATTTTTTGAAACCGCCTCCTGCTCAATATCTGTGTGAGGTAGTAGTTTAGTTCACCGTGTTTTCGCTCGTACCATTGCGCTATATTCCGAACTAGCATAAAGTTCCAGCGCCCTTTTATCGATTCTTCCTAGCATTCTTGCTAACTACCAATTCGGTTCGTGACCCTGCGATTTTCTTAACATCTTCAGATGGTCGGCTGATTCCATTGCCAGACGTTCCATTGCCATTTCACTTGAGAGTAGATCTACAGGGATTTTCCTGGATAAAATATAGATAGCGTTGTCAGGCACCTTCCATGCTATTCGTATAGCAGTAATACGGTAGGCTGCTAGTATACCCTTTTCGTGGGCCATTTTAGATCCGTGCCATACTGGTGCTACAAGATGGATACGTTGGATAATAGCTGACGGGTGGCTACGCCAGGGCTGCTTATATTGGGCGTTATTCGCTCTGGCCTCCACCAATTCTGTAAACTTTCTCCCAGCCGCCCTGTAGTGCTCCTCAATGTCTACTCCTAGATATTTCTAGAAAGGCTTTGGCTTTATTTGATAATCTCCTATGGTGGGGACTAACTTATCTACTGCCCGCTTTGAGCTGACCAAAGCCACTTCTGTCGTCTTGCTAGCTCTCTCCAGCCTCACGTTCGTCAGCCATTCCTTTATTGTTCCCCCGGCGTCATTACACAATGCTTGTAGCAATTCAAGTTCCTTAGTCACTGCTACTACTACAATGTAATATGCATAGCTGAGAATTTCCGTGCCTTTGGAAAGGTCGATTTGTAGCACACCGTCATGCATCGCATTCCATAGCGTTGGACCTAGAACAAATCCTTGAGGAACAATACCCGTCATTTTGTGCTTTCTTTGTCGCTATCCGTATCATGTGTAATTTGATAGGGATAAAGACACTGCGCCTCTCATTATCATCTCTATCAAAAAGGTTGAAGAAGTAGAAATACGTGCTTCGCCATTGAAACCAGTAGGTCCGGACATGATTCCAATGCCAATGCGAAAACACCTTGGCAATGAGGGATAAAGTCACCTCACACTTGTCTGCAATTTTTCTCTTTTTAGTCTCTTAAATATGAATAATAGCAAGGGTAGTACCGCTACTAAAGTCAGGAAAACCAGAATTCATATCGTTGGTAGCCAATACACTTGAAACCATCCCGCTTACTCATTTTTGGAAACTTTTATCCATTGACCATAGGCCGTAAGAGGTAAGTTGAAAAATATGTAGTACATATTTGTATAAATTTATTTTTAGAATAATTATCTTATTTTTGATTCTCATACGAACGTCAGATTTTGCAGCAAAATTAATGCATTGATATTCAGTCTGGTAGCATGGAAAGTCATCATTCCAGCTAAAGTCAAACAGTCAATATGGCATACTACGTCAAAGAGGGATTTAAGCTCGTGTACTTACACCATGGTCAAATCTATAGTATCCCTATCAACTGCAGGGCTTGGAAACAAAAGTCCTTTATTTCAAGAAATTCGTTTATGATTGACTAATGCTAGTTTGATATATATCGACTCATATATATTTGTATCTAAAACAGTACAACTTAAATTTATAGGGATCCGAAAGCATTTAGTGGAATTTAAATAAGGAAAAAATTTGCCTTGGGCAGACTTTATCGTTCCCACATTATTTCACTTTCACTCAAGAAATGTATTTGTGGTTTTTCTTGTTAATATTTTTTGCCCAAATGTGTTGATATGCACGAAGTATCGTAAGCAATACAAAAGATACACACACACACATATATACATAAATATGTATTAAAGCTTTGGATATTTCAGTGTAAGTGGTTCACTTAAGTGGGGTTTCTTTGTAATTGGTTTTTGTTCTGTATGCGTTTAGGGACTGCTTAATAGTTAAAGTTTAGGGACAAGCCTGTTTGGTTTTGGGACACTTTTCTAAGGTTAATATGCAGGTATGTATGTACATACGTGTGTACAAATACATACGTATTTATTAAGATACTAGATATAATATTTTCTAGTTTACCCATTGGTCACATAAAAGATAGTTGCCTCTTGTTGCTTTGCTTTTTTAGGTGCCGTTGGTAATATTTATATTAATATTTACAACTGTGCAAGTATATTCATAAGTTTATTTAAGTAAATACATAAACACGGACGGTTACAAAATGGTTTGCGGAGTGGGAGCGGGTGTCTTCTGAGAAGATGTCCGTCTGTACAATTTCGCTAGTATCTTCCAAGCGGAAATTCTGGGGTTATATAAGGGGTGCATGCCCCTTTCGATGGGGCTCTAGGTGTGAATTTACTCAGATAGCTAAGCAGCGCATATGTCACAGGAACATAGAGGACAATAAAAATGCAGACAAACTTTTAAAGGCAGGAGCAGTGATGGAGGTTGTGGATGCGGTCAAGATGCATTTGGTACATAGACTTGAAAGAACGCCCCTATAAGAGAGCTTGGAGTAATATATATTCCTGCCAACAATAGATATAAAAAATCACTAGTAAATAAGCTTAGAAGGACGCATGGACAACCAAAACAAAATAATGAAAAGGAAAATGATAACAACTGGACGACTATGACATATACTGGAAAAGCAACATATAAGTTGGCAAACTTTTTTAAAAAATACAACATTAAAACGGCGTTGAAAACAACGAACAATCTAGGGGGAAAACTAAGAACTAACACTGACTTTGAGGATCCGTGTAGCAGCCACGGCGTATATAAGCTTACCTGCGGACGCCAACACAGTTACATAGGAAAAACAGGACGGCAAACAAGAATGAGTTTCAGAGAATACAACAAAAAACATGAAATTCAAACATTGTACAAGAGTCTAACTTCGCGAATCACATGGTTGAAAATGAATGTTCCCCAGCAAATATCAATAAAACAGTTAGGGTCCTTCACATACAAGTACAAGTCTGACGTCTTAACGTACTCGAACACATGGATATCTACAAACAGAAAACATTCTACGGTAGAATAATAAAAGAACAGATAGACATAATTTCTGACACAATATTTCAGCCTTTAAAACTTTTGTAAGACACAACGTAATCACACAGATACAACAGACAAACACACAATAGCAAATAAACACATAACAATTAACGCTCAAAAACGTCCACAGCGAAGGTAACACGACTAGCATTACTGACTTTTACCTGTCTCAATCAGCTACACCATTCGATCAGTAAAAACCACCCTCGGTTCAGAATGAACACAAAGCACATACACATAAATATACACAGGCATCAATTTTGACAATACCTGCTGCTGTACCTACGAACTATAAATACAAGACAAACGACAACAACCGATCAGAACGAAAATCGACACTGCTGAAGGCACAACGCCGAAACCGGTTTGTATCCGAACCAACTTCGACAAAGGATGACGTAAAATTGTTCCAATACACATCATGCATCGTCCACTTACATCAATCAAAATAAATATACATAGCAGATTCAAGGAATTGGCAATCTCCAATTGGTACTTCTCTAACACCTGCAATATAGCCAAGCAAACCTGGTTGAATAAAGATAGTTAGAAATCAGAGAATCTACTCAATATGTCAAGGAAATAAAAGTGTGTGATCTCCGCCACAACCAAGGGCCACTAGCTGCTTGCCGTGTACGCAAGGAATCCATTTCAACAGCATTTACAGGAGTTGCTGGGAGGAGGGCAGCAAAGAAATCGTCGCGCACTGCCTTTGTAAATGCCCAGCTCTAGAACACACCGGGTTTCCAACTATGGGCAGTTATATACTGCCGTAACTTAAGGAAGTAATTAGTGCTCTGTAAAATGTATCAGCAGGTTCATTGTCGCACAAGAACCGCCACGGGCTGTCTTCTTATGTCCCCAGAACACCATCTATATAATGAGGCGAGAACACTCCCCATCAGGGAGAGAAATGAGATGCTAACCAAACAGTTCCTGTTGAATACCCAGAAACCTGGGCATCTCGACAGACATCTGATTGATGAGCCAACACCGCCTATGGGCTTAAGGAGTCATCTCCGTAAGCATTATTAGGAAATACGGCACCTGAGAACTCAGCCGTATGAAGCAAAAAAACACAAGCAGGTCCTCAGTGAACTCCAAAAACAGGCGCGTCCGACGCCAGGAATTGCGCGCTGAATCCAGTACTCAAAGAACAGTATCCGAAACTTGCGGAAGAGGAACGCATACTCCCCAGAGAAACGCGAGTCACTCTTGCTCAACTTCGTTCTGGATACTGTAACAGCTAAACTCTTACTTATTCAGAATTAACGTCATACAAAATGTATGCCCCGCTTGCAATGTGTCCCCACATGACACCAACCCATCTCTTTAATTGTAATTTTAACCACCGCCTCTAACACCCCTTTCATTATGATCCACCCCTGTTGAAACAGCAAGTTTCGTTGGACTCCCGTTAGAAGATATTGATGACAATTATAATCGGTCGCAGCTATAGGTGGGGCGCAGCACTGCTACAACAACAACAACAACGGAGTACCGACTAGCCATATCAAATCAGCAACAAATGGCTCCAGAAAAGATGTACATCAAATTGGCGCCCCGTGCGCTACCTGGCCTCGGATCTGTGGTACATAAGTATGTTGGTATGTATCTAAGTTCTCAATGCGGCGTCTTTTGCAAACCCTTATTTGTTGCTAATAATTTTTTTTTGAAGGAAACACCAACTAAATTATTTGGGCCATTTAAATAATTCGTTTATGAATATATAGAAAAGCTTTTGATGGATTTCTTTTTGGCTTTAAGCTATGCTGAAAGCTATAAAGATTGATTGCTTGTGAAAGTATTTATATTTTATTTTTTTTTGGTAGCTCAACTTACTAAAACCTTTTCTATTGCGAAGTTCAACAAAGACGTCTTTATAAAGCGCAGCGCGCAAAAATTGCTATTGCAGCCAGCAGTGCGCTTGTTGAGGGGTTAAAATTTATTCATGAATGAGCTATGTTTGCAGAGTTAAAGTATGTGATTTCTATCACATTCTATAAACAAGGAAAAAAACATAAATAAGTTTGACCATAAAATAATGTTTCAAACCAACCAGGTGCTGGCTCTGCTTCAGGTCTTTCTCTGCTGCCTCCCCAAACCAGTGGAGGTCTCCCGTTTTCGATTCACAAATATGTGTAATATAGTAGAAATACTTTCTTTCCCGCAACGTCTTTGTCCAATCGTTAACCATAACCAAGCGTCCGAAGCTTTGGGCCTTTATTCGTCGACTAAAACTTCTTCGGTACTTGCCGACAGAATGCGCGCAGGACCACCAATGTTCCGGACAATTTTTCCCTAGAATATGCCAAGTGCCATCTCATCATCTTTTGAAACTATTCATGATTCCGAACCAAAATTAAGACAGGAATGATGAACGACTTGTAGAGCGTGATTTTTGTTTATCGAAAGAGAACTTCACATTTCATTTGCCTACTCAGTTCCAAGTATCATTGGAAAGAAACTATACTTCGTTGATCTCTAACTTGGTGTTTCTTTCGATGTTATGATTGCTCCCTGACGAAGTCCTTCGCAGTTTTGAAAATCAATCAACAAAGGCATGGCTTCGAAGTCGATAATGTCCCGATTATTTCGTGAATGACAGCAAGTACGTCGTCTGATGCTCATTTACCTAAGGTACCACTTTTTTATATTTTCTAAAATAAAAAAAAACATATAGTCGTCTTTTGCTTCCCAAAAGCATAATTGGATATTGCTCTTAGCATCTTTCATAAAAACGAGTTGGAAAATAAAACGATTATTTATCTAAGATGTTGGCTGTCAAAATAATTATGTCTACATACAGACAGTTGTAGGTATAAATAGAGACGAGTGTTTTCAAAGTTTATGTTTGAAATTCTTGAACTCAAAGATTAGTTGAACATCAACACCTAGAAGTAAAAGGCAGAATATTTTCATACATAAACGACGTAGACGTTTCTAATGCTGTATCTCAAGATCAGCACGACAAAAGATCGCAAGCGTTTGTTTTTATAGCAAATTCCACTTACAGTTTGTTTCTCTAAAATAACAATCAATAAGAAATTCAAAATTAAGAACTGTCAAAGTTGACAACTGAAAAGGCGTTGTATGCATTTAAATGCAGATTCTATAGAAAAAAATTCAAATAAAAAAATTATTAAAATTAGTTTATACAAATGGCAAGAGCAAAGAGTAGGTGACAATTTTATTTTAAATATGGTAGATTTAGACTTTGTTTACATATTACTAGACTATCTTCGTTTTCGTAGTTAAATAACTTAACATCCCATATCTTATAACCTTAAACGAGCAACTCTACTTTGTTTGTATAGCCGAACGATTTCGGGAACAGCTCAACCGATTTAAATGAAATTTGGCACAGAGAGAATATATTACCTTCTAGACTTTCTACCTAGGTGTTGCCACTCAGAATGTTTCACAAGGTTGCCACCTATTCGAAATTAAAAAAAATTGCATGAGATATGCCGACATGGTTACCAAACGAAGGTATTTCACTCCGCATTACAACAGGGAAATTTTGAGTAGGCTTGCCACCTATTCGAAATTAAAAAAAAATTGCATGAGATATGCTGATCTCGGTATCAACGAAAGGTATTTCACTCCGCATTACAATAGGGACATTTTTGAGTAGGGTTGTCATTTAAGGTTGCCACCTATTCGAATAAAGACAAGTAAGAAAGGTTAAGTTCGGGTGTAACCGAACATTACATACTCAGTTGAGAGCTATGGTGACACCATAAGGGAAATAACCATGTAGGAAAATGAACCGAGGGAACCCTGGAATGTGTTTGTATGACATGTCTATCAAATGAAAGGCACTAAAGAGTATTTTATGAGGGAGTGGGCCATAGTTTGTATAGGTGGACGCCATTTAGGGATATCGCCATAAAGGTGGATCAGAGTTGACTCTAGCATTTGTTTGCACGATATGGGTATCAATGAAAGGTGTTAATGAGTATTTTAAAAGGGAGTGATCCTTAGTTCCATAGGTGGACGCCGTTTCGAGATATCGCCATAAAGGTGGACCAGGGGTGACCCTAGAATTTGTTTGTACGATATGGGTATCAAATTAAAGGTATTAATGAGGGTTTTAAAAGGGAGTGGTGGTAGTTGTATAGGTGGTCGCCTTTTCAGAGATATCGCCATAAAGGTGGACCAGGGTGACTCTAGAATGCGTTTGTACAATACGGGTATCAAACGAAAGGTGATTAATGAGTATTTAAAAGGGAGTGGACTGGTAGTTTGTATAGGTGGAAGCCGTTTCGAAATATCGCCATAAAGGTGGACCAGGGGTGACTCTAGAATGCGTTTGTACAATATGGGTATCAAAAGGAAGGTGTTAATGAGTATTTTAAAAGGGAGTGGACCTTAGTTCTATAGGTGGACGCCTTTTCGAGGTATCGCAACTTAGACTTTGTTTGTACGATATGGATATCAAATGAAAGGTGTTAATGAGTATTTTAAAAGGGTGTGGGGCTTAGTTCTATAGGTGGACGCCTTTTCGAGATATCGCCATAAAGGTGGACCAGGGGTGACTCTAGAATGTGTTTGTACGATATTGGTATCAAATTAAAGGTATTAATGAGAGTTTTAAAAGGGAGTGGTGGTAGTT
>JARSSU010003437.1:0-37295 GCA_029619165.1 Eurosta solidaginis | reverse complement strand
AATATCGAACTTTTTATTTGGGTTTCTTTGAATTTTTTTTGAATATAGACTGCAGAGTGGAATCTTACCTTATCTCAGCTTCCAGTTCGAAAACGCTCTAGCTTAGAATATTTCGAAATGTTTTTGATAAACGCCTCTGATGTCAAAATGTCTGAAATTTAGTTCTCTACAAAGGGCGCATAGCTTTATTTTTATATGGAAGAAAATCTGAAACACCCTTAAGTAAAATAATTATCAAAAATCCATGCAAATGTTGAGAGCCCCATCACTTGTACTTTGTTAGACTGAATTGGACAGAACTCCAAATAAAAAGTTCGAATCTTCTTACAATTTTCTCGAGATTTCGAATATTGAGGAAAACGATTTTGGGATTGGTTTGCACAGTTTTCGCTACAAAATTCCTTTTAGTTTTTTTTAAATATCGGTAGTAATAAAAGGGAAAATTTATTTGACAAAATTTGCCAAAAATTGGCACTGCTTTTTTTCTGATCGCTGCTGTACACATATCTATAAGTTTTTCAAATATTGCTGGTACCGCTATATCGCTCTGACCTAAGTTTTTAAGTTTTGTGGCAAGTCGAATTTAATTCGTTGCACACTTTGTTGCCGAAGCTCCAATTGCCCAATTCATTTTATTATTACCGCGGGATATTCATGGATAGCACTATTGGTTCGCACTTTATGTATTAAAGATCAAGGGAGACGTAATTGCGAGTATTAAAATTCAGACAAAAAACATATATAACTAGTCAAAGATGGGCACATTGCGCTGTACACATGGCGGAACCATACAGGATGAAATACCTACAAACATATATAAATGTTCCATGTAATTTGTTTTTGTAATTCTATGGACTAATGTCAAAAATGTACTGCGACGGAAGTTGAAGTGTCAAATCATATTAAAAAATTACTAATCAGCTGATTTCCACCAGTCACCTGTCACTTTTTCGCCACGGCTGTACACAAAAAGAGAGGATACTAAAGAGAAATATGTAATTTGTTGATTATTTCTGAGCATTTTCTCTAAGCATAAATGCTTAAATGACAAGCAGTCTAACAATGCGTCAAATTTTCTTCTTGTTTTGCATAGAAAGCTTAGAAATGGAACTACTTTGGACTGAGTAGGCAATCGAAGTGAAGAAGTCCTCTCTCGACGAAGAAAAATCACGTTATACATGTCGCTCATCCTACTTGCTGTTGTTGTTGTAACGACATGGATACACCCCGAAGGCATTGGGGAGTGTTATCGATGTTGATGGTCCTTTGCCTGATGCAGATCCGATACGTTCCGGTAACAATCACCATAAATGTATTAGTCCGACGATCTCGGGAACAATTTGGTATGACCACATGTAAACTTCTAGGCCATACCGCCCTACCCACCCCCTACATCCATTAAGAGTTCGGGATCACCAGAGTCTCGGAAATGAAACAGGATTCGCCACGGGTAGGTGAGGTTGATAATTGGGGATTGCGCCACACAACCCCTTGAATCAATTTGGTATTTTAATCGCCTCATACGACAGGCATCATACCAGTCTGGATGTACGGCTCGGAATTATAGACAGTGTCGATGGCTCTTGAAGTGTTCGAGAGAAAATTTCTCCGGAAGATTTATGGTCCTGTCCGTGACGCCGATGGCAAGTATAGAAGGAGATATAATGATAAGCTGTTCGAGCTCTACGCAGATATGACTATAGTGCAGCGAATAGAAACCCAAACGCATCGCTGTCTTGGTCGCGAATGGACGAAGATGCTCCTGCCAAGAAAGTATTTCATTCGACACCGCAGTTTGAAAGCATAGAAAGTGGGATACCTCCAATGAGTAGGAAGAGGTAGGTGAAGGAGATTTGACATTCCTTGGTGCTTCCAATTGGCGTCAGTTATCGCGAAACAGGGATAGCTGGCGTGATTTGTTACGAAACGGCCAAAGCCGCTTAGGCGTCTAAGCGCCAATTATTCACGATGATGATGAGAAAAACTTTCATTTCCTTAAAAATAGATATAATCACCTAAACGCTAATGGCAAAAAACCAAAGATCATTCAAATGCGAAACAACGTATACTTTAAGCAAAAATGTGTGATAAAAAAATTCTAGTCTGCAATTTTTATTTTATTCGTAAATGATTATGTTGCTCTGCAGTTTTGTTGTAACTTTTTGCAAAATCTTGAAGTTAGAACCAGTGTTGCCAGAATTTTTTCAAAAAAAAGCTAGATTGACAAAAATAAAAAGCTAAAAAAGGCTAAATAAAAATTTTTGAGGCTTAGAAAAAAGCTAAAAGTTTCAAGCATCTTTCTAAGTGTTTTTTTGTTAATTTTTTTCATAAAAAGACATAACAGAATAAGAAACTTAAATAAATGTTTATTCCAATTTTATAAAAAATAAAAATATATCAGATGCTATGTGTGTTTTAATTTAAAAGGGATACATGATAAATAAAACTCCACTATAGTCTGTAAGTTTTCGTAATATGTTTGAGGTAAATGGTTTTTATTTGCAAAATAAGAACGCCGATAAAACAATTTTTAATAAGGAAATATACATTTTGTCCTTTTTAAGAGCACGCGAAAGGTGTAAATTCTACATTCCAAACCGTCAGAGAACCTCTTTTATTCAAGTTTTTGGTATGTGTTTTACACCGACTCCAAACGATATCTGGGAAATGTATTTTTGGTGCGAATATTTTCATGACACTTTCTGGGCTGACCGAACTACTGTCGATGAGTGACCCCCGATTAAATGAAGTTTTGAAATGGGTTATTATGAATATGAGTAAAGGAATTTGAAGTCAGATCCCTGCAAAACTCGTTGGATCATGTGGTCCACTTGTGTCATACTGAGGTACTCCATGGATTACTCTGATGTAATGCTGAGCTGGAGTATATGGTTCAGTCCTAGGACATCGCCATGTTAATTGGACCATATTTTTTGTATTAATTGTTAATTTTTGGAGCACTCGCTTGGTCTATAGCGAGTACTCCATAAATACATGCATGAGTACTCGCGATTTTTGCAGGGTAAGGCTTTATGTAAGTAAACCTTATTTTTGTTGGTCTATAAGTCTTATAGTAAAGTCGTTATATTCTACTTTATGGCATATAATAATACCTTACGTAAGTTTTACTCTATATAAACTATAAGCCTTACACACATACATATTGTAACGAATTTTGGGGAAATTCCTCTTATCTGCAACCTTCTACTAACGTTCGAATCACTAAACTGTTGAATAAATAATTCCAATATTGAATAATGCAGAAATGGCCTTTATTAAAGCAAAGAGCATACATAACAAGAGACGTCAGTTCGTATGTTTGATATCAAACACTCACTAAAAAAGATTGGGGTTACTGACAGTTGCTTCCCACTTTTCATTTTAATTTTCGCCGCATGTCAAAACACTAGAGCAGTGTTGCCAGAACTTCATTGCAGAAAAAGGCTATATAGACAAAAATTAAAGGCTAAAAGAAGCGAAATAAAATTTTTTAAAGCTAAGAATAAATATAAATAATTGTAAGGCGCGATAACCTGTGAAGAGATTTTAGTCCGACCTTCTCTTCCAATTTGCTTTTTCTTACAAATTGGCGGAACGCGACCTACTTGTTTTATGCCGACTCCAAACGGCCTCTGCAAGGCAGATGAGTTTTCACTGAGAGCTTTTCATGGCAGAAATACACTCGGAATGCTTGCCAAATACTGCCGAGTGGCGACCCCGCTTAGAAAAATTTTCTTCTAATTGAAAAACCTTATTTCTAAAATTTTAATATTGCTTTGTCCGGGGCGTGAGCCCAGGATCTTCGGTGTGATAGGCGGAGAATGCTACCATCACACCACGGCGGCCGCCACTAAGAATAAAAGCTAAAAGTTAAAGGAAACTGCCCATATACATAAATAAGTCTCAAAATATTTCAATATCACAGTGCTATTCATCACCTGATGTATGAGAATTAATGAGATCATTTCTTATAACAAAGTCGTGGCAGCATACAAATCGTGGCTTTACAAAATCACAAACTCAGCCAGGTTACCTAGTTTAAGTCGATTCGCCTGAATGCACTAAATGTAAATTTTGTTTTCAATAATTTTTTCGCTCCATCAAGGCAAGCTTTATAAAATTACCAAGAAGCAAACGTGATTTTGAATAAATTTTTAATTCAGTGTGGTATCACTTTTATTAGGCTCAACTTGTGACTAAAATCTATAACGAAATTGTTTGTTAATCGATCGAAACATCTAACCACCAAAACTAGACCTCTCGTTCTGATAAGTCCGTTGTTTCATCAGCTACATGTGTACATATATACAAAATTTGTTTTTTTGGAAAATCCGGCATTACTCCTTTATGTGCCGGAATAGCCTTTGTTCTGCTACAATTAAATGATTGAACGATTTTTGAATCTGTGCAGTAGTAAAAAAGACAAAAATATCAAAATCGTGGCTACTTGCTTAAAAAGCACCAAAATTGACAAAAAGGTACCAGCGCACTAAACAGAGTCCAAAGTGGCAACTGTGGTTTTGCGGACAGCCTTAAAAGAAAATGTCAGTAACCCCAATCTTAATCCGCGAGTAGTTTGGGTACGAAGCAAACATGGTAAGTGTTGTCTCTTATTGAATTATCCTCTTTGATTAAAGTACTTCATAAAATAACGCTTATAATTCGCAAATGATAGCTTGCTTAAATCAAACTGATTGTCGTGCCTCCACTGTTGCTGCCTTTTATACTCTGTGATTTCTCGTTCGCATACTTCTAGGCGCTTCCAGAGCTTACTTAGTTACTGCTATAAAATTATAACTACAGATGCACGTGTATAGCTTCTCATATGCGCGTGTATATGTGAGTGACACTTCCACAGATAATTGCCTACTTTTCGGAGCATCGCAGATAAGATATATGCATGTGTTTTTGCGTCTCTTCTCTGCTGCTCGTATAGACATATGGGTAGACATAATGATTGATTTGTTGATGTGCATACAAGTCACTGCTTAGTATCGGCTTAGAGATGATAGTATCCCTTAGTGTTGCTAGTATTCGTCACAATATGTATGCATATGTAATACTCCTGTATTGACTAATACAAAATGCTCGAAATGAGTTTTGAATACGAAAACAAAACAAGACAGCATATAAAAATTTTTTGATTGTAGCAGCATAAGTGTGACTAGAAAAAATTTTTATTTAGGTACATTCGATTATTGAATACAAAAACAAAAACATTTAAACAGCAATGTATCGGCACTCTGATATTTGTGAGTATACCTAGCCTATAGCAGCAATATAGGAACATTACATATATGCTTACACATAACGGTATCTTTGATGTTGCCTTAATAAAGTTACTACGACTCAATGTCTGCCTACCATAATGCCAAGCTCCTAAAATATTTTAAGTCTAGCCCAAATTCATTCAATGTTCTTAAAATTTAATCTAAATAAAACTGTTTATCTAGATTTTTTTTAGTTTTAAAAAAAGCTAAAATGAGCCAAACAAATTTCTAAAAAAAAGCTCAGAGCTAATAATAATTGGACGTTGTGGCAGCGCACTGCCTTCAAGTGGCCCAATGACACCAGGCTAATCCTGTTCACTATTTTTTTTATTTATTAATTTTATTACATATTTATAATTTTTTTAATTTATTTTTTTTTGGTCGAGTCATTGATGGGCAGTGGTTTGTCAAGCGTCGAGATCTAAAACTGCTCAGCGACAGAAGAAATATCATCAGCTGAGAGTAAAACCTAAATTAATAGAACATAGAAACAAAAATATACAGCATTAACGATTAAGAGAGATAAGGACAGTCTTTTTTATAGAAAAAAGGGAGTCCGACATATCGAATGTGTTTGAGTGAGAGTTATAATCTTGGCACAAACACCGGAAAGATTCGTTAAGTTCGAAATTCGTGCTACATTGTTTTAAAAGAAGAGGTTTGTAGTGTCTCGTAGAAATGGGCTTGAAATCGATCCATTCAATAGTTTTGTCATAAATATTACGTCAAGCATTTCTCTACGACTAGCAATATTGGAAGATGGATAAGTTTTAATCGATTAGTATAAGGTGGAAGATTAAATGAAGAAGTATGGACTTGAAAACGCGGATTCCAGACTATTGAGCCATACTCTAATATCGGTCTAACCAATATTGTGCAGAGGGTTTTCGTAACGTAGAGGTCGCTAAACTCTTTTGACCACCTTTTCACAAATGCTAAGGCACCTTTAGCTCTATTGAATGTTGCAAAATGGGCGATTATGGATGGTCTTAATTACATTAAAGTACATCCTGCCTTAATCAGATGGATCGGCTGCATGTTAAATTGCAGAAAGATTACATCAAAATGGGGATTGTACGAGGCCACGAAATCAGTGGACAGGGGCACGCCGCAGGGAGGGGTGCTATCACCTCTGCTGTGGACGCTGGTGATCAACCAACTGCTCAGGCAATTCGATGAGGGACCCGTAAAACTTACGGCTTACGCAGATGACGTTGCAATTGTCATAAGTGGAAAGTGCCTTCCAACGATTAGTTCTTTGATGGATCGGGCGCTTCGCGATATTCATACCTGGGCATCTAATGTCGGGTTGAAAGTCAATGCGGAGAAGACGGATATGGTCTTGTTTACAAAGAGGTACAAGGTCCCAAATTGGACCAGGCCTAAGTTAGGAGGGGTGACCTTACAGGAAAAACCTTGCACAAAATATTTAGGAATCATCCTAGACAGTAAGCTGTCATGGAAGCTCAACGTGGAGGAGAGGGTCAAGAAGGCCTCAACGGCACTCTATGCATGTAAAAGAATGCTGGGGTGTACGTGGGGCCTATCGCCCTCTCTTTCTCATTGGGTTTTTACAGCGATTGTAAGCCCTATTCTATACTATGGAGTTCTTGTTTGGTGGAAAGCCACACAAAAAACAACATACCTCAAAAAATTAGAGGGGGTATGCAGACTATCGATGCTTAGCATTACGGGAGCCCTGAAAACAACCCCGACGGCTGCACTGTATGCCATTTTGCACATCCCACCTGTAGACCTGGTAGCAAAGAACAAAGCGTTAACGACCGCAACCAGGCTCGGTGCTTCAGGGCAGCTTGAGCGCCGACCATATGGCCATAGTAGTATAGCGTCATCAATCACAAGACGAACAGACAACATGATTCCCTATCTGCGCTTCGAGGGAGATCTTAAGGCCACAATAGAGGTGGACGGTTGGCGCAAGTGTGCGCAAATGGCGGACGAGGCGATACATGTGTACACCGATGGTTCCAAAGTAGTGGAAGGAGTAGGGTCTGCGGTATACTGCGCTGATCCGGAAATAAGCAGATCCTACAGGCTGCCGGATTACTGTAGCGTTTTCCAAGCGGAAATATTAGCCGTAACCAAAGCAGTAGAAACCCTGGAAGAGAATAGCTTAAGCTGCAACCGTGTTAACTTTTATATTGACAGTCAAGCAGCAATTAAGGCAATAATCTCGCATAGCACAGCATCTAAACGCGTGTTAGAGTGTAAGCAGTATCTGGAGAGAATCGGGACAGGGAGAAGCATACATCTATATTGGGTCCCAGGGCATATGGGAATAGATGGGAATAAAAAAGCGGACGAACTAGCTAAAAAGGGCGCATCCCTTGAAGCTTGCTCCGTAGATGTCCCAATTAGATTGGGCGAGATTAAGCGAAGGCGAGAGGTGCACATGATCGACCAAGCGGGAAAGGCGTGGGTTCAAGCGCGGGGCTGTAAAGTGTCGAAGATTATGTGTAGGTCTTACAACCTTAGATTAACACAGTTGGTCCTCTCATTAAAAAGATAGGACTGTAGACTCATGACGGGTATTCTGACTGGACACTGCCTTCTGGCGTCACATGCCTTTAAACTAGGCTTGGTCAGTGATAGCAGATGTAGGAAGTGCGGGTTGGAGGAGGAAACGATCAAGCACGTTCTGTGCTCGTGCCCAGCACTTGCCAGGCTAAGACTTCAGCTATTAGGAGTGATACAGCTGTCAGATCTAGAAGCAGCAAGTGGCTTAAGTCCTTGGAAGCTTCTAGTATTTGCCAGGAGGACGGAGTTATTTTATAACATAGGTCCTGGTTTTTGATAGGGTTTTTCAGTTTGGTCGTTAAAACAAACTTCTGGAAACACTTCGGACTCAATCAGTCTATGTGAGGTCCTCATGGACCGGCCAGTTCAACCTACCTACCTTAGCTCTATTGACAGTGACACATGAGTGTTGAAGCTAAGTTTGCAGTTCATTGTAACTCCCAAGTCTACAAAAACGTTAGCACTTTCAACGTTTTGGTTGTTAATTGTGTAAGAAACTGGTAGTAAACTCCTACGCGAAAAATACATAAATTTACATTTCTGAAGATTAAGCGGCATGTATTTCACATTGCACCAAGCAGCTAAACAATTTAAATCCGTCTGATGTAAAGAACGCTCTTCAATCGACGCGTAAGTCTTAAAAATTTTTCCATCATCAGCATACATCAAGATTTTAGAATATTTTATAGTTGTAGAGATATCGTTTATTAATAGCAAAAACAGAATCGGGCCAAGATGGCTGCCCTGAGGAACACCAGAGGTGAAATTAGTGATACTCGAAAACATACTTTTAAAGATTACTCTTTGCGTTCTGCCACAGAGATAGGAGGAAATCCAACGAGTGAGACCAGGATGAAACCCAAGTATGTCGAGTTTATATACAAGTAAGGAGTGGCATACTTTATCGAATGCTTTACTAAAATCGGTGTATATAACGTCGGTGTGAAGATTTTCCCTGAACCCGTTCGAAATGTAAGTTGTGAACTCAAGTAAATTAGTTATGGTTGATTTGCCCTTACAAAACCCATGCTGAGAACTTGCAATTAATGTTGAAATCGGAAATGTTAGGTGATTTGTAACGATTGCTTCGAACAAATTTGGAATAGCGGACAGTTTAGCTATCCCATGATAGTTTTCAATGGACGACTTAATGCCACTTTTATGGAGAGTAATGAGAAAGGATTCCTTCCATGCCGTCGGGAAAATTTCATACTTCAAAGATAGGTTAAACAGATCAGTAAGAGGTTTGTAGATGAATTCTGCACATTTTTTAAGAAAGCATGTGGGAATTAAGTCAGGGCCATATGTAAAAGATTATTTTAGGGTCTTTAGGTACAATAAAACATATTCAGGTAATAAGTGTGGAGCAGAGATTGAATTACTTGAGTGCAGTTCGTAAGGATATTTCCCAGGTGGCAAAGCAATATCGCCGGAATAATTAGTTTTGAAAAATAGAGCGAAGAAATTCGCAATCTCTTTATTGTCGCTGGAAATGTTACCATTAAACTTCATAGCAGAAGGAAAACCCTTTACACCACGTTTAGAATTTACGAAACCATAAAACGACCGCGGGTTGCTAATAACACAGTGCTACAAAAAAAAATATATCAAGCACTTTTGTAGCGACCTAGTGTTCGTCGTAGATCTTGATGAGTAGATCAAGATACCGTGTTTAAAAATTTTCTAACACCCAGAAATTTTCAAGTTATTGTTGAAAAACTGTTTTTCTTGTACCTCGCGCATTCAAAAACGTATCATCATTTTCATCATTTTTGATTGCTTAACGGTTTTGGAAAACTGAAACACAGGGCTTCAAAAATATATATATTTGTCTACACATTTTATAGCAAATTTTTGAGATTTTTTAAAAGTTATCTAAAATTTTCTCATTTTTTTTTAATTTTTCATAGTTTGACGGCTTTTTAATGTATCACTTCTTTAATGAATTATTTTTTTCTTAAAGAGATTGAGGGAATATTCTATCTCGAGTAAAAAAAGTGCTGGTTAGTCAAATTCGGTTGAGAATTGTTGAAATGACAACACTTTTTGTGAAAAAGAAAATTCTGCTCTCATCGTAGAATCGATATCGCGCCATGTCAGGATTGAATGTATGATTTCAGTATATCGTCGCCGTTGTTTTGAGCATTCTCTATGCTTCGTTTAACCTTTTTTTTGTGATTTAATTATGAAACAAACATAAACAAAACAATTAAAGACGGGACTGTCTTCGGCACAGCCTTTCATGAATGGGGCTGAACAATAACCTTATCCCGTTCGTAATCTCCAAATAATCGGATGTATAAGATAAGAAATATATAGTGAACAGATGTATATACCTAAACGATTTTTAAGATAAATACAAAATAAAAAATGGTAAAAAACCCCTCTATCTGAACGAACGGTTGTATGGGATATATGTATATTATATATAGCTCCGATAGAAATGTTTTTTACAGGAAATCTTCTATGATATATTAGAATATATATCACCAAGTTTAACGTTTTTATTTGGAAATTAAGGAAAAAAATTGCTAAAAATCATTCTATCTGAACGATCGGTTGTATGGGATATATACTATATATAGCTCCGATCAAAGTGATTTTTTCAGGATATCTTCTATGATATATTGGAATAGATATCACCGAGTTTCACGTTTACGCTTTCTAAATTGCGGCAGGAATGGCCAAAATCGTCTTATCTGAACGATCGATTGTATGTGAGATATATGTTATAGTGGTCCGATCCTACCGGATCCGACAAATGTCTAATATAATACAAAAATCCTTGTGCCAAATTTCATTGAGATATCTCAAAATTTGAGGGACTAGTTTGCGTTCAAACAGACAGACGGACGGACAGACGGACGGACGGACAGACGGACATGGCTATATCACCTCAGTTCGTCGCGCTGATCAATTCGGTATACTTAATGGCGAGTCTATCTTCTATATTTCTCAACGTTACAAACATCGGACCAAAGTTAATATACCATTTCATATTCATGAAAGGTATAATTATCTACTTTTATTAAAATTATTTACTATTTAATTATTTACTTTTTGGGGAATAACAGAAGCGCCAACTACGTAGAAATAGTGAATGAGTTTCTAGAGGCTTTGGGATGGGGTGCAGAATGCAGTCCATTTTCTGCATTCACATTTGGATTTCTTCCCTGAAAATCTTGGACAATTCAGTGACGAACAGGGAGAACGGTTCCATCAGGAACTATTAGAGATCGAAAAACGTTTTGTCGGAAAAAGTCAGATCAGAATGCTGGCAATTTTTTGTAAATATATTTGGAACTATATATTTCTTTATTTTTACTCTCCAACGTAGGAGCGAAATAAAATTACTCGAGATATGATATAGATAAATAAAAAATAGCAAATTGTTTAAATAATTAAAGTCAATAATTGAAATTTTGTTATAACAAAAAATAATTGGTGGAATAAAAGAAACGATAAGAATGCTCAATACGATGGCAGCGATATACAGAAATCATGCAATTAATCCTGACCCGACGCGATATCGATTGTACAATGAGAGAAGAATTTTCTTTTTCACAAAAAGTTTGGTTATTTAAACAATTCTCAACCAAATATCATCAACCAGCACTTTTTTTACTCGAGATAGAACATTCTCTCAATCTCTTTAAGATAAAAAATTTTTCATTAAAGAAATGATACATTAAAAAGCCGTCAAACTTTGAAAAATTAAAAAAAAACGAGAAAATTTTAGATTACTTTTAAAAAATCTCAAAAATTTGCTATAAAAAGTGTAGACAAATATATATATTTTTGAAGCCCTATCTTTCAGCTTTCCAAAACTGTTAAGCAATCAAAAATTGATGGAAAAATGACGGAGTAACGAATTTTTGAACGTGCGAGGTACAAGAAAAACAGTTTTTTAACAATAACTTGAAAGTTTCGGGGCTGTTAGAAAATTTTGAAACACGGCATCTTGATCTACTCATCAAGAACTACAACGGACACTAGGTCGCTATTAAAGTGCAAAAATCAGTGTAGCACAGTGTAGTTTTCTTCTTAATTTTACAGACGTAAGCTTTATATCACTTTTTATTAATTTTAAAATACTTATGACGCAGAATAGCATAACGAACGTAATCGGAATGTAAGCCAGTCTTCTTATATAATTTGAAGTACTTAACGTGACTTTTTGTTTTTCAAAGATTTTGGTTCTTTTGTGATCCAGGCTTGCATTGGTTCATCATATGAACAAATGCGTTTGGGCAAATACTTTTCAAACAAGTTATAGATGCTACTATTAAAATAAAAAACAATCTGATCCCGTCCGCATTATGTTGAGGCCAATTTATTTTAGAAAGTTCTTCATTTATTTTTTTGAAATTGGCTCTCGAAAAATCAAAACGACTGGTATAAGCATCTGGTTTATTTATGCAATCATAAACGTTGCCCATGGTTTCGTAAATTATCTCAAGGGAAGGATGGTAAACATCTTCAGGTAAAACTAGAGGCTCACATTGGTTCACAGAGAATTTATATATGTCATCCACAAAGGCTAAATCTAAAAATTTTCCGTACTTATTTGAAAAAATATGGATCTGATTAAGACAAAGGTCGGATATTTCATGCAAAAAGTCGCTGTTACACGTCCTAGATGAGACTGGTGAAAATATTAAGTCGCAACTATTCAAGCTAAGCGGAGAAAAAAAGCTAAATCTAGTTTGAAAAAAGCTAAAATAGCAACACTGGTTAGAACTGATCATTTTTTATGGCACAAAGCATTCGAACATGTTTCATTGTGCCATTATTTAGCCATATACCTACTAAACATGGATATATATTCTTCTTTTCTTATTTATCCATAAATATGCATGTGTATGTATGTATGTATGTACTTATACACAAAATATAAAATATTCTATTAAAATATTTTAATTTATTTCAATTGATAAAAATTCGAAACAGTCAGACTAGCATACTTTCACAGCTGTACATACATTTGTACGAGGGTTACTCTCAAAGTTATCAGAAAAATATAGGCCAAAAAGAGCTAGTGGTTTGGGCCCTCTTATAGGAGTAGTGGCCTCTGGTATAGAGTGGTTTGGATGCTTCGAGTCATCAAAAGGTTCCAAGTAAAATTTCATCTGCTGAAAACATTCGGAGTAGGCACTAAAGCTATAATTTTCTATTCGCTAAAAAATGAGTGACAAGATATAATTTGTATTATTTTCGCCTCAATTTCGAAATCAAACGATTTTTTGTTCGCCAACTATAATAATACTTCATGTAAAGCGCATCGCCACTCAAGTAAAGCCGCCCATTTTATACGACTCGCGCCAAGTACAAAAAGTCTTTCGTGAAAATTTTGAAAATAACTTTTCCGTTTTTCTAGATTTCCTGAAATTTTAAGGGCATCATTCTATATTGCGAACTTAACCTCAGTCGAACAATTTGTCTCTTATCGATTTTATCTATGAATGGTATTATTTATCGTTTTCTTTAACCCATTTACGTTTCTTACGTTATGCCAAGTACGCCGGATGTAATATATATTGAGACTTATAAGAATCAGTTAAGTTTTTCAAAGATTTGTACTTTAGTTTCCAAATTTAAAACAACACTGATTTGCTGTTTTTGATTGAATCTGGCTCAATTACGTGGTTGCCTTATCTCATCAGCTGCGCAAAGCTCACAGAGTATATCAATTTTGTTCGCATAACGGTACCCCGTAACGGCATAAACTAATCGAGATAAATATAGACTTCTATATATCAAAATGATCTGGGCGAAAAAAGAAATTCATTTAGCCATGTCCGTCCGTCTGTCCGTAAACACGATAACTTGAGTAAATTTTGAGGTATCTTAATGAAATTTGGTATGTAGGTTCCTGGGCACTCATCTCAGATCGCTGTTTAAAATTAACGAAATCGGACTATAACCACGCCCACTATTCGATATCGAAAATTTCGAAACACCGGAAAAGTGCGATAATTCATTAACAAAGACGGTAAAGCGATGAAACTTGGTAGGTGGGTTGACCATATGACGCAGAATAGAAAATTAGTAAAATTTTGGACGCCCACTTTTAAAAGAGGTAATTTAAAAGTTTTGCAAGCTGTAATTTGTAGCTGAGTATGTAATGTTCGGTAAAACCCGAACTTAGCCTTCCTTACTTGTTTTCATTTCACTTTTATAGGGATCCTCAAAAGGAGAGGGAAAAGCAAAATGTAACCAACACATGACAATTATTTACAGCTGCGGTGGTAAATTTTTTATAAAAAAATAGTTTGACATCACTTTAAGTAATTTTAATATTACTACCTTTATATTAAGTCCCTTTCATGTTTGTCACCTCATGTCCATACGAATTTTTGACCCACGGAAAACGTCGTTTTCGGTAACTTCCCGTTGAGGTAGACACTTGATACTTAGAACATAGTTCAGATCTGGGGGACATTACAATGCAAGTGAAAAAAATCCGCTAGGTGGCGCACGGATCGAGATATACAGAAAATTAATTTTAAAATGGAAATTTTGCGATCGACTTTTAACTTACTTTTCGGTGATCCAGAGACTTGAAACTTAGCACATAGTTTGCGAGTCGATGGCACTACAATTCGTGGAAAACAAAATGCCGCCAGGTGGCAGACGAATCGAGATAAACGAAAATCCCTGAAGAAACGCAGAGAATCTTGCGATCGATTTTTAAGTAACTTCCCGGTGAGTTAGAGACTTGAAACTTGGGCCGTGAGTCTGAACCCGGTGACAGTGCAATATTTATGGATCGAGATATTAAGAAAATTAATTTGATTTGGGAATTTTTCAATCCATTTTTAACTAACTTTCCGGTGACCAAGAGACTTCAAACTTGGCACACGGTTCGAGACTTGGTGACAATACAATTTACAGAAAACAAAATTCCCCTAGGTGGCGCGCTAAGTAAGATAACTACAAATCCTTGAAAAACAAGGGGAATATTGCAACCGATTTTTGAGTAACTTCCCGGTGAGCTGGAGACTTGAAACTTGGGTCATTGGTCAGAACCCGGGGACAATGCAACATTTGATCAAAAAAGTCGCTAGGTGGCACGCGGATCGAGATAGTAAGAAGACAAATTTTAATTTGGGAATCCTTTAATCCATTTTTAACTAACTTCTCGGTTACCTAGAGACTTGAAACTTGGCACTTAGTTAGAGGCCTGGTGACAATAAAACTTATAGAAAACAAAGTCCCGCTAGGTGTCGCGCTAGTCAAGATAACTGCAAATCCTTTAAAAACAGGGGAATCTTTGGATCGATTTTCGAGTAACTTTCCGATGAGCTATAGACAGGAAACTTGGGCCGTAAGTCAGAACTCGGTGAAAATGCAACATTTTATCAAAAAAATTCCGCTAGTTGGCGCATGGAAAGAGATATTGAGAAAACTAATTTTAAATTGGGAATCTTGCAATCGATTTTTAACTAACTTGCTGGATATCTAGAGACTTCAAACCTGAAATATAATTTAAAACTCGGTGACAGTGCAATGTTTGATCAAAAAATTTGAGCTACGTAACGCACAAGTCGAACTATTTAGAAGATTAGGCCATACATTCATGGCTAGCCTCCTGAGTGTTGCAGGCGTTGTAGAATTCCACCTCGTCGAAGGCCCAACTCAATGCACGTCCTTGCATACTTTTCGGCATACGCGATTTTCACCACGATTCTTTTAGACTTTCAGGTGTATGCGAATTTCACCACGATTTTCAGTTGTGCAAACTAGGTAGCTGACAAACGAGATCCCTAAACGGCCTTCGTATAGAAGAGCTAGATTGCACCAAATTGACAGGAAAAACTCCATGCAACGAGGATGCGAAAAAAGAAATGGAGCTGATGCGACAATTAAGGCCTCCATAACAAAATAATAAATTCCGAAATCTATAATATCAATATTTAAACAGCGGCTCTATTTCACCGCTTTCGGATGTGTCGTATTCACAATATGATCACCCCCACAAACGACGATGATTCAACACATTCATCGACTGTGTTGACGACCCGCCATCATTGTGATCACATCTACCAGCGAAAATTCACTGCCGTCATCGATGTATTACTTAACGACTAAACAAATTTTGATCACATCCACTAACAAAGAAAATTGACTGCGTTCGCCAATTGTGAGCATATCCACCAACGCCGACAAATCACCACATTTGCCGTGTATATCTTAATCAATGGCTCCACCAACTTTGAACACATCCATGCACGACGATAATTCAACACACTCCCATCGAATATGATTACATTCCCCAACGACGAAAATTCACTGCGTTCATCGAAGGTGTTGTATCCACCGGATCTACCAATTGTTAGCACATTCACCAGCAATGAAAATTCACCACATCATCAGTTGTGTTGAACTTACTTCCTCAACAATTGTGATCATATTCACCAACAACGATTTCGTACACTATCTATCCGGCTTCGCCAATTATGAGAATAATCGCCAACAAGAATCATTCACCAGATTCATCCTCTTTGTCCAACTCACCCGCTCCACCAAAATCAAGAACATCCCACAGCTATAATAATTCACGGATTTATATGTAGCTTACATACATCTTTCTACAGTCACCTAAGCCGATTATAGATATAGACGTAGTACGCCCGAGCAACGCCAAAGAACGGGTAGCTATTTTTAACAAATAAATAAAGATAGAAATGTTCACTTAGGAATTACTTAAACTACTAATCAAAGTTGCAATTGCCTTTTTGTAGGCAGTACTAAAAAATTAAAAATAAAAAGATGATAAAAAATTGTAAGGACTACCTTTATATAAATGGACCAAAAAATAGAAGGCAATTTTTCCTTTAATACAGACATAGTCTTGTTGGATTTTGACTAAAAAACTTTAACAACAGCTCTTGTAAAAGAATTTTGGGATTTAAAACTATAAAGAGGAGCGCAGTCTTTCAATTTAAGGCAAACCATGTACTTGGGATTAACTAATTGATTATTTAAAATTTAAACACGCGCTCTACCTTTATAATTTTAAATCCTAAAATTGTTTTACAAGAGCTATTGTTAAAGTTTTTTCAAAATTGAATAAGACTATGTCTGCATTAAAGGAAAAATTGCCTTCTATTTTTTGATCCATTTATAAAGGTAGTCCTTAAAATTTTTTTATCATCTTTTTATTTTGTAAATGCTTCTAAGTTAGCGCATTATATTCCCACAACATAAAAGAATTGCAAAGTTTTATGTTTTCTCTCCATTCCATTCGCCTAACACCAAAACGCAAATTTTTACAATCTGAATCTGTTGTAGAGATGAGCCAACCATATAGTTGAACTATGGATTGAATTTTGTTTACTTTAAAAAACAAATATTTTAGTGAACTTCAGATATCTGTGTTTATATTACTTGCTCATGTTTAAAGGACGAATTGAGATGGGGACTCTAAATACTTAGTGCCCAGTGCCATATAGGATGACGATGCAAAGATATTGATTATCTAGCCGAATGCAAATGTTTCAGATGCGGTTGCAGATCCATCGGGCCAGACTGACATTCCAGAGAAACGAAAATAAAAATTTATTAGTTGATTAGTTGATGTGAAACGACGTTAAATGTGATCCACGATATAGGGTTAAGCCTGATTTGGTCAATGGATTTGCATATGTCCATATATGTACGCATATAAGCCTTGTAAAAGCATGTTTTTTTTTATAAGAGAAACGTTTTTAAATACGCTGGTTAAATAATTAGTTTTTGCCTGATCTTGACAGTTTGTTTCGTTGTTTTGCCGACAGATTGTGATAAAGAATATTAATTTCTTACGTTTTCATCACGAAAGAATCAGCTTTTTTCATCTGTGGCTGGGATCGTTTAAGAAAATGCAAAGAGGTGAACGATTCGTCACTGAGGCGTAACGAATGTTCGCTTCGCGGTAGAGAATTAAATCTTTAATATTTCCAAACCTTAACAAATTATAAAATTCGAATTAATTTAAAAATCTGCTCGGAGTAGTTTTTATAGAATCCTAGAGTTCATGAAGAGGAGATGAAATTAAGCCATATATACAAATTTTTCCAAAAAAAAAGTCGTTAGGCATTCCATGCTCCTTTGTTATTGCTTTCCACGAGACGACCTGAATAGACTTTCTAATGTCACACATCTAAATCAAAACAGCGATGAACTCAGATGAGGTAATGCAATATTTATTTTTACCACGCATTCGCTGGGTGAGTAGTCGAAATGTTATTTAATAAAGTATTAGAATCCGCCGTTGGCAGCCGCCGTGGTGTGATGGTAGCGTGCTCCGCCTACCACACCGAAGATCCTGGGTTCACGCCCCGGAAAAAGCAACATCAAAAACTTTATAAACAAGTTTTTTTCAATTAGAATAAAATTTTTCTAAGCGGGGTCGCCCCTCGGCAGTGTTTGGCAAGCTCTCCGAGTGTATTTCTGCCATGAAAAGCTCTCAGTGAAAACTCATTTGCCTTGCAGATGCCGTTCGGAGTCGGCATTAAACAAGTAGGTCCCATCCCGCCAATTTGTAGAAAAACAAAAATAGGAGCACGACGAAAATTGGAAGAAAAGCTCGGCCTTATATCTCTTCGGAGGTTATCGCGCCTTACATTTATTTATTTATTAAGTAGTATTGAATTGGGAACCCTGTGGTGTGCATAACTTCAAAAAACCTGACCCTAGACAGAGAAAGAATAAAACAAATATTACCCGAAGTATGACAGTATTCTGATGATAATCTATCGATCACTTACGAAAGCATTCACGATGACCCTCGTAAAAATGTATGCATGTTTGTAATTCTGCTGACTTTGGTTGGCTGACCAAGAACGCACCGACAATTAAAACGGACCACTGGCATTTTCAAGTGGCCCACAAATCAGCTGCTGGCAGATATTTAACGCAAGCGCAATATGTAATTTCATGTACTTTTTTTTCACTAAACCCAATACACAAATGAAAAATGATTCTCAAGGTTGGCTCTCAATTAGATTGGCAGCGTCGTTTATCAGCAGAGACCAACAGCCAAGTTCTGACTTGTGAATTTTGACAACCGCCATAGTCCAAATTTCATTAAAATATTAAAAATTATAAGAATTGTTAAAAGTTTCTTAAAAGAATTCTTAAATTCTTAGTCATTTCGAGTCAGATAATGGGTGTTAAAGTTTTATCAAATTCTCCTCAAATGTGTATTTTCAAATTAATCTGGTATTCACATTGTGCCATAAACTCGAGGTTATGGCCCATTTGGAGTTTAACAGTATTGGTAAACTTTAAAATGGCCCATATACTCGAGTTTATGGCGCAATGTGAATGCCATAAAAATACCTTAAAGTTGAGAAGCATTTGAGTATCTCGATTTCATCTCATTCCAGTCATGTTTGGGATGGGTTTGAGAATATCAAATGTCTCTGTTTGAGAGCTTACGAAAATTTCGTATAAAATATGTATGTAACGGTTATTTCTCAAATACTTCTCAAGTTGAGAATGAATAAAAGTGTTTATTGGGACTTAGCGTAAAACACAAAAAAATTCCATGAGCCGCATATGGCTTTTTTCAATTAATTTATATAAAATGAATATTTGTAAATGAAAACATATACTAATTTTATAGATATTGCATATTGGAATATATGCTTGTATTATTCTAGTTCGAATACTTATGTAGATTTATTCAAATTACAAATATTGTTCGTATCTAACCTTAAAATTCGTCAAGCACTCAAAAACAATTTTGCTACACTTGCAATAAACTAAGTAACAATTCGTTGCGATTGGCTAATACTAGGTTCAAACACACACCAAATTGGCAATTTATACTATTTGGGCAATTTATTACGCAATTTGTCATATAATAAATTGTAATAATAAATTGCCAATTTAAAAAAATTGCGTAATAAATTGTTTCAAACTGCAAATGCAACATTGTAAAGTGTGTTTATTGAGTACATTTAAACCTCAGTTACGCATGGCTAAACTATATGGTTGGCTCATCTCATCAGCTGATTTTATGTCTTTCAGTTCACTGAAGTAGAGGTTGTCAAAAGAAGATGGCAAACCCAAAATGAAACTAAAACATTAAACACATTTTCTTACAACACACAAAAATTTCAAAATCTTATGTTTTCGTTCCATTTCATTCGCCTAATAATGTGCGTGTTTATTTGACAGTCTGAACAAAGGTATGTTCTTGCTGTAGAGATGAGCCAACCAGCTATCAAATTACTATTGTGCAAGCTAAATCGAGTTGTATGAACAGCACTCAATTCAAATCGAAATTTCCTAAATTTATTTTTCTGTTTGAACATAGTATAATGCGTTCGTATAAAGCATATATGTATGTATGTACGCTCGATATGGAAATTCTATGAAGACGGCTTTTGAATGATCACTCAGCAACTTTGATACATCAACAACAAAATTAAAAGATGCTTTCCATTTGGGGGAGCAATTTTAGTGTGGACGAGTGCGAAGCCCCAAGAGCTTATTGTGAGTGCAAGATGCGAATGTGCGGGTAAATATTGCACCGTAAACCAAAAATTTTTGGAAGAAATCAATTCTTAGGCAGTTAATTATTTATTTTTATTTTCGGAATATAATCAGTCGGAGTATATTTGTCACCAAGGGAGATAAAGTATTCCTCCACCAATTGCGGAACAGTTTCGGTATTATTTTGGAATAAATATTTGCATAACTTTGAGAATATATTCGGATCATTTCAGGATTGTTTTCGGGATCATTTCGGGGCCATTTCTAACTATTTTCGGATAGTTTCGGACTATCTCCGGATAATTTCCCGACTGTTTTCACGATAATGCCACTACAATCTCTAAGCTATTTCGGGACTGTTTGGAAGATATACCTAAATAAGTTCGGGATGATCTCGCGCATATTTCGGAGGTGTTCATAAAGATCATTTCATGATTGTTTTTGGAATTATTTCCGGCTTCTTATTGTTAGCGGGATCATTTCGGAACCATTTTAAGTAATTTCAAAAGGGCTTTTGGAATAAGATATAGGCCGCATCGAGATTGTTATAAGGATCATAGCGTGACTAGGATTTGTTCTCAATATTATTTCGAAAATATTTTGGGACAATTTCGGGAGTTTTTTAATTTTGAAAGATTGTTTCAGGACTACTCCAAGATCATTTCCGAACTATTTCAAAACTACTTTACGGATGATTATGAATAGTTTTGAAAATGTTTCAGAACCATTTACGGATAATTTGCCACTGTTTCCGGACAGAGTCGGAATTGCTCTAAAAATCACTTCAAGCCTTTTTTCGGATGGTTTTTTACTATTTCTTGATAAATTTCGGATGATTTTCGTGATAAGTTAAGGCCCATTTTGGAATTATTCCAGGATCTTAATGGGACTTTTTGGAACCATTCGGAATTGTTTTCGAGTTTATTTCGGAAATATTTTAGGGATCATTGCGAAACTTTTTCGGAAATTTGTTAATGATTATTTCGGTACTTTGGAATCGTCATAAGGATGATTGTGAGTATTTTGGCGTTATTTTGCAAATGTACCAGGACAATTTGTCAGAGTTTCCGTACAGTTACGAAATTGCTCTGGCGTTCATTTCAAGATCTTTTCAGCATTTTTAAAGAATCATTTCAAAACTATTTCTAGACAAATTTGAAACGACTGTGCGCCGTTTCAAATATATTTTTTAGTATCTTAACAGGGCTATTTCAGTATCATTCGGGATGGTTTACAATTTAATTTAGGGTTTATTAAAGGGATCATTTTGTGACAGTTTCAAAGTCATTTCGGAACTAAATCATTATAACTCCATTCCTAATCAATATAGACCAATTAGACCAAATCCGCGACTCCGCCGGCGTGGTATTTGATTTTAGTGACATGTCTGTCTTGGGAGGAATAGGAGAAGATGGCGAAAACTAATAATATGCGAACGGAAAAAATATCGAGTTCCATCAGAAAAACAAAACAATATGTCTAATTTTGCGAGAATTTAATTGAAACAAATTTTTTTCAAGTACCATCAAAATCCTTCATTACGTCCTTTTTTACTTCCAGGAACGCCAGAATCACTATACACAATTTCATGGCATTCCATGTTGTGGTTTAAAAGTTGTAGGTGCCCAAACGAACATACATATATTGAATTTTATAGATATACATAGATAGATAATATTTGGTAAGTGGGCCACGTAAAAGATAAATTTTTCAGGAATTTCAGATTTTAAGCTAAACGAATTTTTATGTTTTAAGACGATTCTTACGAAAACGTTCCTCGAAATATTTCCGCTAGCTGGTTTGCATGCTCCCAATTTGTTGTGGTAAAGCGCCAGCTGCAAACGATCTCCCATTGGCGTTGGTGCTCTTCTATTTTTTGTGATTTTTTGTGACTAAAGCTGTGATCGTTTGTAATAGCTAGCATTGAAGAGATATCTCGAAAACAAACCAAATTCCGCGTATGCATATATTTCAGCTCGTATTGTTTATTGTGTCTTGTTATTGTTTATATTATTATGCTTTAATTATTATTTGTTATTTCACACTCAATCTATTGTTTAATTTTTGCGAATGCAATTTTTTCTGATTTTTATTTTTTATTTTCAAAAAACAAGGCGAATAAGAAGTAGCGAAAGTTTCAAGCAAAGGGTGAGAAGATAGCATAAAAATCAGCATTGGAAGCGGTTGGGGGAAATATGACAACACAGATGGAATAAATCTGGTAATGAAAAGCAGAATGCTTTTGTGAAAAGCAGTAAATGGATAATTTTTCTTTGTAAGATTTTTTTTTCATTCGTGTTTTTCTGTTGGTTATCGGTTGGTTGGAGTTGCGAGTCCCAGTTGACTCCAATTAGCGCTCATGCGCCGTTTTGATACCACAAATTCGTGAGTTAACCAAAGAAAGAGTGTTGTAAGAAGACTAATAAACATTTTCACGCGCGTCAGGGAAAACCCGTTCCCCTATATCTATCCCATGGAGTCTATAAATTTGAGAAGCTCTCCCGCCTAACATCCTTGAGTTCTGGGAGGCTTTCGAATAAGGGCTTTCCAAGAAACTTTATTCTGCCTCGACAGTGTGCTGGGCATTCGCACAGCAGATGCTCAACCGTTCCCTCCGCCTCCGGACGCTTGCAGCTGCGACAGGAGGTATTGTGTTCCAGTTCAATCCGTGGCGCATATACCCCAATTGCCCAATGCCCCGTGAGCACCGCAACTACTCTGGATATACCCCTTCTGTTCATCTTAAGGACAGCTGCCGATCGTGTTTCGTTATATAATGGCCACATGCTCTTGGAAACTCTACAGGTCCGCAGCCGATTCCGCCTATTGTTGGCCTCAGGGGTGCAAGGACCTCCTTCGCTCCTGAGACATCAAGAGCCGCTCCACGCCGTGCCAGCTCATCCGCCATCTCGTTACCCTGTATGCTTCGATGCACCGGCACCCATATCAGGGTAACGATCTGCCGGCTCGCCAGAATTATGGCGCTCTCCCTACACTGCCCAACCAGGTTTGATGATATCGTCTCTGACCCGAGGGCCCCTATAGCAGCCTGGCTATCGGAGAAAATAGCCACCCTGTTACCGTTACCATTGATATCCATTAACGCTTTACACGCCTCTTGGATAGCGAAAATCTCAGCTTGAAAGACGTTCGCCGAGTCGGGAAGCCGCATACATAAGGACGTGGGCGGGACAGTCGCAAATACTCCCGCTCCGAATCCGCAAGCCATTCTAGAACCATCTGTGAAAACCGGGATGTCGAATCTCTGAGTGATCCCCCATATTTTCATTGTTTCCTTATGGGGAAGAGAATGTGTAGTTTGTGTCGAAGACTTTCCATGGACATATGTAGTCCGTTTTTGACAAGGTGCGTGAGTCGGTAATATTGAGCAGGATACGGCCATGCCCGTATGTACGCTCCCTCCAAAGGCCTAACTCCCGAAGCCTTGGGGCCCCTTGAGATGCCGTTTCCTTGATAAAGAGATTTACCGGTGGAACATTGCATATCACGTTAAAAGTTTCCGATGTCGTGCTAATTGCCCCCGTGATCGCTACGCAGGCAGATCGTTGAACTTTCACTAGCATGTTAATTATGTATTTCACCTCTACCGCCTTCCACCATACGAGTGCCCCGTATGTCAGAATTGGTCGAATAACTGCCTTATACATCCATGCCATGAGGTCTGGCCTCAGACCGCACTTTTTACCTAGCATTCCTTTGCAGGCATAGGCCCCGTAGGCTCGTTTGACTCTGTGATCTGTGTTAAGCCTCCAGTTAAGTTTTGGTGTTAAAAAGGCTCCTAGGTATTTGGCCCTATCAGAAGGACGCAACTCCTGGCGATCAAGAGTGGGAAGGTTAAAAATTGGGATTTTCGTCCTAGTGGTGAAGAGCAATAGCTCTGTCTTTGAGGGGTTAACGCTTAGTCCGGCGGTCTCCGCCCAACGGCTCAGCTTCCTCAGTGATCCCTGCATGATACCACTAATCACATTGGGACACAGACCAGATACCAGTATTACTACGTCATCCGCGTAGGCCACCACTTTAACCCCATCCCCGTTGAGTTGACGAAGTATGTTGTCTATAACGCAAAGCCATAGCAATGGTGACAAGACCCTGCCCTGAGGGGTCCCTTTCCACAGGTATGCCGTGACCTCACTAGCCCCCAGTTTAGCGCTTATCATTCTGGACTGCAGAGCCTTCCCTATCCAGTTTACGATAGGGTCCTCTTTACCGAGTACATGAAAGGATCCTTCTATTGCTTCCAGCCGGACATTATTGAAAGCTCCCAAGAATGCAGCCAGGGTAAATTGTTTGTTTTCGAAGGACGACTCTACCTTGTGGACCTCTTCATGTAAAGCGGTCTCCGTTGAGTGGCCCCTGAGATAGGCGTGTTGGACTGTTGATAGCCCCGAGGTATCCAACCTACCGCGAATGTGGACGTCCAGTAGTCTTTCAAACGTTTTTAGAACAAACGACGAGAGACTGATGGGTCTGAAATCCTTAAGCTTTTCATGTCCCCTCTTGTTGGCCTTTGGGATGAAGAATACCCTAGTCTCTCTCCAATTCAGGGCCACATTATTAAGTCGAATGCTGGCTTTAAAGATGCGTTCTACTCAGGGTATCACCAGACAGCGAGTTTTTTGTAGCAACGCTGGGAAAATACCATCCGGCCCTGGAGATTTGTATGGCGAAAAACTCTAGACTGTTGGTTATCAGTAATTTATTTATTATTATTGGAAAATTAATTAGTTTTTAAAATTAAATTTCAATTAGAAGCAAGATAGACATTCAATTAGCTTCGGTTTAGTTTAGTTAGTTTCGAGGAAATTTTATTTTGTTTTCTAGTCCGCAACCTAAACTTTCTTGAAGGTTGAGGGGAGTGTTGCGGCAGTACTTTGTCGAATAATAATCCAGTACATTCCGGTATAAGCATTAACCTGGGTCGATTTGTATGGACGAAAGTTAACCGATACAGCGCCATCGATTTTTCGATAGGATTTAGGGTCAGGAAAAAAGTTCCACTACGCATACCCAAACAAATAATTTTCGAGCCTGCGAAAAAAAATGGCGAAAGGGTCAATTTTTCGACCAAATTGATGGCACGATATCGGTTAATGAATTGACCCAGTCTAATAAGCATATCTGGTACAAGACCGCCTGCGGCGTGAACGAGTTTTTAAACCAGGGGTCTTCATTGGATAGTAGAATTGTGCTAGCTTTGTGTATGCAAAGTGCAATCGCTTAAATTTTTTGACAACCCATGTTCTAAACCCACGCACAATCGGGTCTGTGGATTTAAGCGGCCTTTTAACTCAAGCACCCGGATATTCTCGAGCTACTTAACCTGACCAGGTTGAAGATATCACATGGATTTGCTGATTTTTTTCAGGCAAGCTTTTATGGGAAAAAGCTCCACATTCTATACCACTAGGAAAATAGAGGTAAAATTGCCAATAAATCATCGTAAATCAACCTCGCATCACCTTTCTCGCAACTGAAGCACAAAGTTAATTAGGTCGCCCCGAATTGGACACAATAGTAATAAAAAGGAAGTGGTGCGATTTTCACAAGTTAATCTCAGTGTGACAACACAAAGCTATGCTAAACATGCGATTCCTGCATGAATAGCTATGTAACAATCATCCTTGCACTCACCTCCGAAGACTGGACGCTTCTTACATGCATATTTAAGGCACGCAGAAGATCGCATTGACAATGAGAAGACAATCCTTCTCTTGGAGACAGACCTGAGGCTGGAGTTCTCTTGGCTTTGGCAACAATTTAAGCATAAATTGGCGTGGATGTACTAAATCGAGTATAATTTTACCATCTCACTTCGTTTTTATTGAAGATTTATATTAATTACTTTTAAAAATATACTTGGAAACAAAATCTAACGAAAGATGGTGCTGAGGTCGAGATATTCGTAAAAATCATATGAATAAAACTTTCGTTAGGCGCAGATCGACAGAGATAAGATGGGTTAAGAAAAGAAGAAGGGGGACATAAAACGCAGACAGAATATTTGAGAAAGCAATAGATATGGAGAGAGATAGTTAGAGAAGCAGCAAAACAATGCAAGATATGAATAGTGTAAAACAGTTAGAGAAATAGGAAACAGGAAAACGTGAAGACATTGAGATAGGACGAAAGAGAGATCAAGAGAAAAAGGAGAGTAGAGAGAGTGTTAGGAAATGAAAAAGAGAGAGTAAACTGATACCCTTGCAGGGAGTTAGTTGGAGCTATAGAAGGAAAAAAATGTTTTGTGAGAGAGATTGAAGGATCGGTTGAACGGCTCGAGCGATGTTGAGTACCTTAAAACTGGTTATATTTGCGAAAAAAAAATTTCGTTCGGAAAGTAGAACAATAAGGAAGTAGCTACATATTAGTCAGGAACATTTTTTTTATCGTCCATAATTAAGTAAAATGGGAAAATACGCAGGAAAAAAAACTTTGAATACATTTGGGAAATTCTTGTTCTGAATTTGCTGGACGAATATGACAGCCGAACAATAATAGTAAATAAAAAACAAAAACATACGTAAAGAATATCGTTAGCTTAATGTGAAAATGTGCTAAATCACTGTTTTTGAAAAATTGTATTTTAATGCAGTTTTAAAACTTAATTCAAAATACATCGATAACAAAAAAAAATATTTTAATTTTTAATTTTTACGTGCTGTTTGCAATGATGTGTAAATGTGCTAATTCGTCAGCTGTTAAAAAAATGTGCTAAGTCAACCTGTAAATGATATCAATCTGAATTACTAGTCATTTCTTTGAGCGCGCATTTTGTTTATGTATTTAATTCATTCAGTCTAAAATACATGTTTTGTTGTTGTTGTTGTTGTATTGACGATAAAGACACTCCCCGAAGACTTTGAGCCGATGTTGATGGTCCTTTGCCGCATATAGATTCGGTACGTTCCGGTAACAAAGCACTATTAAGGTACTAGTTCGACCATCGCGGGAAGGATTTATATGACCACATTAAGCCTTCTAGAACATCCCGTCCTCCCCCTCTAGTTCCATGAGGAACTTGGGGTCGCCAGAGCCTCGGATGTCAATGAAACATAATTCGCCACGGGTAGGTGAGGTTGACAATTGGGTTGGAGAAGCTAAATATTGCGCTGGGAACCCCTTCAGAGGGTTGCCTACACAACCCCTTTAAATTGGATTCATCCAATTTATACATACCTTTGGTGTGTGATAAATGCTTTGCGCTGACCTTTATCTACTTCAATTGTTACATATCGATAAATACATGCTTTGTTACAGACTAGTTAAAAATAGAAAACAATTCAAGCTTAAACTTATATAAGCTGTTATTAAAATTAATAACACTACTGAATCGATTTGCTAGATGTATAGTCCTAGTTATAGGTTCATTCATAGCATAATTCGTTTTATGAGTTATTTCGATAAATAATCCATTATGCCGAAGATCACGCAGTGGAATATATGGAATGAACAAATTAGATAAATTATAGCAATTCGTGCTAAAGTTTATTACATTATAGGCAAGCATGAGTGCGATAAAAGTTCTTCTGTCATGCAAAGCATGAATAGCAATCAATTTGCACCTGCTGGTATGTGGTGGCGGGCCGCCTGTCCAGTGAAGCACACGTAAAGCAATTTTTGAACTCCCTCTATTTTATAGGAGTTAGATTCATAGAAAGGATTCCATATTATTGAGCAATATTCAAGACCTCATCTGACCAAGGATATATAAAGTGCCTTCAACGTCATAGGGTCCTTAAAGCCACTGGTGTTACGTCTACTGAACGCAACCATTACAACAAATTTTGAAACAACGAAGTCAATGCTACTAGAAAAAGAGAGTTTGGAGCTAAAAATTACACTCAAGTCTTTACTCTCTTGACAACGATTAAGATATTTAGTATTTAGTTTGTAGATAAAGTATGTGGCAGTTGTCTTTTTGGAATAACACACAACACAACATTTATTTGAATTTAAATATAAATTATTGTCTACGCACCATCCGGCAAAAGAGTCCAGATCAGATCCGTTAGAAATAGTTTGACAAATAGTATTTTTTGTTAAATATATAGTTTTAGTTTTTTATTTCAATCATTAAAGGGGGGAATGATGGGGAACCATATTGAGTAAAAAGTGCTAAGTCAGGAGAAAATATTTGTTTTGAGTGCGGAAATTGTGCTAAGTCATAAAATACCTGCTGGGTTGGCATACATGATTTTCATTTATCTTTTTCAAAGCTTCTACACTCAAAAGCATTGCAATTACGGTATCCTCATTCCCAGTTTTGAAAAAAGAAGGTTATTTCAAAAGTTATTCATTTTTTTTTCGTCTCCTGTAAAATTCGTAAAAGTTGACTTAGCATATTTTCACTTTAAGCTAACGATATGTAAAGAATTTAAATATTTTAAATTGTTGCACTAAATTTTCGCAACTAAAAGGGTTAGCTCTTAATTTAGAAATTTCGAATATTTTCAGCACTTGGCCCTAAAAAGTAGTTTTTAAAGATATGTCTCCTGGCGGGGACCATTGTCAGTGATTGAATAAGCTATACCAATCCAGATTTTTTTGTTTTTTGCTTTTGCACTGGCTCGAAACGCGAACAGATCAAAGAGCAGGGCCGTAGCATAAAAAACTGATAGCACTTTTTAGGCTCTGCTATAAACAAAGTCGTGTTTTAGAGAGATGTAAATAGCAGAGTAAAAACTCCGAACGATATGCTATTTGTATTGGAGTGATGACATCAATTTAAAGCCATTTGCTCTGAAACTCATAGCAAGGCTAAGAAATGCTATGTTTTATGCTACGGCTCTGCTCTTTGCTCTGTTCATGTTCACAACCAGAGCAGTAGTGCAGCATATTTTTCGTTGCAACTGATACTCGGGAATAGCAAATTTAAACACTTCTTTTGATTTAACCTACACCCTAATGCATATATATACGTTCAATATATGGTGCAATATGCTCAACCAAATTCTTTATTTCCCTTATAAATAATATGAAGACATATTTATTTTTCATCCTCTTCTAGCAAAACACTTAAGGCGTACTTCAGCGCAGGAAACATGTTTTTCAAGTGGCGCAAGAATAATTTCAAGGGCACGCATTCCGGTATAATAATATGAGAATGAACATATTTCAGAGCCACGACTGCATTCCTAAACGCTGACTAGCTGGATTTAAACAAAAATATGGTAGACAGATTTTTTGATAAACAAAAAACGAGCAGAAAGAAAATGCAATCAGCAGGAGAGGGGGAAAAATAACGATGACAACACATCCGCCTGAAAAAGGACAATACCTACGGAGTGCAGGAAAAGGTAAGCATTACACATACAAACAAAATATGTAAATCAAAGCAATAAACGGCACAGAACTGTGTAAGAAAAAGCAAGTCGGTCTTAAATTGTTCGCACAGGACGCGTACCGGGCCAAGGAGCAGCGTTACTCTCACCAAAAAAAGAAAACAATTCATGAAGTGAAATTTGATACATTTCATAATTTCTGTATGCCTTCCTCTTTCCTTCTTAACGTTTCGTTGCTAAATGTTTCCAGAAATATGCGTTAGACTCTCACCCGCCTATCTTCTTCATCTCTCTCTTTTAATACATGTATTCCTCCTTGCCGCCAGCAAGCCTTTAGACAGCAGCTGCTAGAAACGGTAAAGGCACCACGCAATTTTAATGAAGTGGAAAAAAGAGCAATCAGTGCTTGTAGGTAGTACCAGCGTCTGGCTGACAAAGTCAATTCTTCAAATGTTTATAATACACCAGCACGCCATACGGAAAGTGCCGAAAATTACTTGGAATGTGCACAAGTGCATCAGCCATTGGAAATGCATTTGAAGTGACCACTTCGTCGGAGTGTCGTTTTGTCTCAAAGTACTTGAGTTGCAATTTTCTTTGAAGCAATGTGACTTACGATCAGATTGCATGATTGAATGTAGACTGACGCGACGCAGATTTTTGAAAAAAGGATATTTGAGGATATCAAATTTTTTCGTCGTCGCTCTTTTTGTAGCTGATAAACTTTTACATACACATTTTTGTGGTTTTATTGTCTAGTTGCGTTAATGCTCAATGTGATGATAGTAAAAGAAACTGATATTGGCTGAATGAGCGGAAGAAAATTATATCCTTGTGTGCGTATGTACTTAGCAACACTGAAAAATGTTTCACGGCAAAGATATCTCATCAAATTCTACCTTTTTTCCAAACTGACGGAGCTCGGATTAGAATACTCGGACGCCCCTTTTATTGACAAGAGCAAAAGCTTTTCAAAGCCTTCTTATGCTTATCTGAGATTTTATTTTTTACCCTGACATTTACAACGAACTGTACATAAGTTGTACCCATTAATTCAAACCAATTAATTCTAAGGTATACTTAAACAAGGAGGTTAGGTTGAACTTGCCGGTCAATAAAGACCATACATTACCAAAACTTGTTTGACGACCAAACGGAAGAACAACAATCAGGTCTTATGTTAGAGAACAACTCCGTCCTATTGGAAAATACTTGATGTTTTCTTACTTCTAACTAAATAAGGAACCCTAAAAAAGCTGGGTCCAGAATTTTGGTTTATGACGCTATTATGATGATAACGCAATTCTATAAAATAGATCTCTCTCGCTGTTTCTTTTTCCGCTACTTGACCTTAACATACCGATCCTTTTTGTGAAGAAAAGACAAATAGACTTTGCTCGCAACATACAACACAATCGGTCCATGTTGTTGTTGTCGTGATTGTAAAAGCATTTCCTAACGTTTAGGAGTGTGTTAATGATGGGGGCCCTCCTTTATATAATGAATTCCGTACGGGAACACTTTTGTCAACTCTTTCTGGGCTCTCTTTAAGCCCCTTACGCTGCTCGGGCGCCAAACAGTAATTAGCCTATGCGAATGCGTTCCTTGAAAATTAGGATTGAAAATCTACCGAAGCACTGCATTAAGAACTGCAACGGAGTGCTTTTTCATTACGTTCGATGCATAGCGATTTTGGTCCTGCAATACATAAACCAGTTATTTGATCTGACGGGTCTAAGACATTTGATTTATACTGATAAAGATTCGATCTTGATACCCACAAGGTTAAATGCTTAATGATTCATGAGTTCTGACATACCACCTCGGATATAGATAGTTTGGAGACCTCTGTCACTGTGGCCGCTCCTTTTGAAAAGGTACATTTCCCAGGTCTGACGTTAGATGACCATTCAAAATTAGACACGCTGATGAAATTAAGTTAGGTTACGTTAGGCTAAATTAAGTTGGAGGGACGTGCATGAAAACTACTCCCTCACTTCTAATAGCTTAAAATTTTGTACATTTTGAGTGACCTCGTTGAGTGCATTCGTCTTACGAGATACTTCTAACAATCTTCAAAGTACTATACATTTTTTCATATAGGAAAGAAAGATCCACCTACCGCACATTACCCGGACTATGAAAAAACCTTGCTGAACCATTTAGTTTGAATTTCTGGATATCAGCAGAGAAAGTGATGGGTGAACGTACTCCTCTTTCTTCTCATCCTGGTTGATCATACAAGCGATCTTGTTGGCATACGCTACGGGCGAATCATCGGGGGGTTAGTAAGATGACCTAAGTATTATCATATAGTAAATACGATCACTAAGCACTTCTTTCCTATAAAAGCATGGCCACAGGAACCTTGGTGCAACGCAGTCATCTCAGCTGCAAAGTGAATACGTAGTCCAAATATTTTATAACTCGATCTTTCTCAGGAGATAACTCAGTGATGATTGTATTGCGCTGTCCGATTGTCCATTTAATACCCTGTCCTGATCATACCATCATTAATCAATTAAATTAAAAATTTCAGTCCTGTCAGAACCAGGAAATGATTAATATGTAAACATTGAGATGCGCAATGGATGCTAGCTCGTGCAACATTTTAAGTAATTTAGGGTATTCATTTCGAAAGGCAATTGTTTAATCGTAAAGTTGTTCCAATCTCGACCCAGGTCCATTTGCTGTAACAGTCAGAAAGTTAAGCCCTCACAACGGACGGGATGGGGACTAACATATTTTATGCCAACTTCGAACGGCAGCACCAACGTAGATGTATTTTCACTGACGAGATTTTTCTGAGAGAAAAACACTCGGTGTGTTTTCCAAATCACTGGCCAAGAATGATACCATTTACAAAAACTTTGTTTAAAGTATTTTAGTTGTCTTTTCTCTATACTGAGGCGTCTTTTCTCTATACTGGCACACGAGCATACTACCTCCGTACTACGACCGGCGACTTAACGCTGTTATTTGCTTCAATATATGAACCTCGGACGGCAAGCATACAAATTGCCTGCCATGTCAGGCCCCTCAGAAGAGCAAAACTATCGTTATTGAAGCATTGCTAACTCGTTTGAGTTTATTCATAAACTTAGCTTTATTAGCTCAGCAAAAAAGCAGTTAACAATTTCAGACACGCAACATCACAATGGTCGTCTGTCAAATGTTGTTTTATTATTATTGTGAAACGTATAAAATAAATTGCAATTGCGAAAATATAGAAGCAATAGCAAAAAAAAACAATAATTTATTTGCAATAACCGGTTTCGTTGCGGTGCTTGCATCAGCGCCATCAACAACACAGAGACAACAACTACATACTCAGCGAGCCGTGCAAATAGCACCCCAACAACAAAGCTAACTACATCAAGTCAGAAGTAAACAAAAATTTAGGGAGTACTTAGCTTAAATGAAGCCCACACAACAGTTGTCAATTGTGGCAGTAACAAAAACAAAAAAGCGCTGCATAGATTGAGGCGGTGCTGTGGTTTTGAGGGCGCACATTTTACAACTGCGCATATGACATTGCACGCATGCAACATGCCACAGGTGGCTCAATGCAATGGCAACTGCAACTACTTTAAGCTAAAGAGATAAGCTCAGTTGTGTAGACAACTTCAGCCAAAAACGGCAGAAAGATAGAGTGTAATTGCGCAGATCAGAGGGCTCATATATATATAAAATTGCACACTACTGCAGTGAAATATAAAAGCAGCACGTTATGCTGACATGATTGAAGAGAGATTAAATGTTCATGGACTAGACCATCTACATACTCCGCTTACTTGAAAACAGATTATTTGAGATTTGTATATATTTGTGATATATTTGTTATTAGTACTGTCGTAGAGTCATAAACTAAAAGAAAAGGTAATGGGGTAGTGAAATTATTTTTCCATCTGATTTGAACAACTTGCCGGACCCGTGCGCATCTTGCGCAACAAAATATAAACTTACATGCGCTCGCGCTGCCATCTGCCGAATGTTAGCAATTGTCGGTAATGCAGTGTTAGTTCTAATCAAATATTCACAATAGTGCCATAGTACAAATAGATTTCTTTGTGTGCTAACAATCTTTTATTTTTATATGTGATTGTGACCTCTCAGTCACAGCGGTTTTTACTCGTGACTGTGACTGAAACAAAACAAAAATAACAAAGGAAAATGAATTTATATTTTCCCTACGGATTGTGTTGCGAATATGTAGCAGATGTCGCAGAAAAACTCTAAGGAACAGCCTCTACTAACGCACTCACTAGTAGCATATACATACATACATAACATTACTATTACTGCGACCATCGATTTAACAGTTTAGTGAGGGTGTTTCTATAGCCGCTTCTGTATCATTTTCTGGGACATGTACTGTTATTCATCGCAGCTTAAAAACACGCTCATTGTATTGGTTCATAGCATACATATGTAGAAGCGATTTGTTCCTGCGATCATAGCTTTATTTTAGTCTAAGATTGAGTTTATTGGTAAGCGTGATTGGTAACGCGAAATAAATGCTGTCACAGGTAATCTGTCACGATTATTCCTTCTAAGCTGTCGCTGATATGTACTGTAATATTACAGTAGCTGTGACAAAATCTCAGGTACACGGATATTAGCCAACTCTACAAACATCGCCTTCACTTGCTGTGTCGTATTAAGGTGGTGTTTCGGTGTCCTGTAAAAAAATTTGTGCTGATTGTATTCATGTCCAACGCAAAAGAGGTGAAAGGGTATTGTTATTATCAGACACAACTATCACATAACGCAAGAGTACCCGATGCCGTATAGTTCCCAAAAACACCACATTAGCTACGGCTGACTCCCAACAACAACCAAATCGATTCCGGTAGAATAACACAGAAGTAATTACAACGTGCTTTGAAACCCAAATGAAGTTCAATATTTGAATTGTGTTGGTGCCGGTATGTAACACAATCATACGAACTGCAGGAAAATCAATCAACTATTGGCCGACCTGCACCTTGTGCTGTTTAATTGTATTTGATTTTTCTTTTTTGAATAAATTCAGTGCCCTTGAAATAACGAGAGAGTATGTAATGTTGCTTTCAGAAACATCATAAAGTTCCACAACACTAGTCGTTACCACTACGCGCACGCTCACTGTAAAAGTGATCAATATGAGAATGTATTACATTAGCACAATGCAAGGGTACATGTATAGGCATTTCATTCGTGATGCACTCGTCTACCTTCAGAGCGTAAACTTCTCAAATGTTTTGTCATGACTTGTAGATAAGTAAGTCTACCAATTGACAAATAATTTAGAACGCGGTTTGATAAGAGAGGCATGTATTCCCAATACTAACGCAAACAAACCCTTCTATAATTAAGTCAGTAGGCTACAAAGTGTTACCAACCGCGAATCATAGGATTGTTTTGGTGTCAAAGGACCTGGAGGTTTGATAAACCATCACTCAGCGTGGCGCAACTAAAAACAACAAAAAAATGTGTATGCATAAGCAAATTGAGTGGACTTTTTTTAGGTTATGGATTGGCCGAGTCCCAGCTTTCAGCGAAACCCACCTTACAATTCCTCACAATGAGTCACAAAATACAACCGATCCTACTTTTAATGAAAACGATATTTTAAGGTCGATTTGGTTGAAGAGAGCATCGTTAGCTGAGATAGAGGTGTCTTCAGTCTACTGTCAGGAAAATCTTAACAGTTTCTACATCTTCAGATCAAATTCTTTTCAATATTGTAGGATTTGGGCGGTGTTTGAAGACTTTCGAATACTACCTATGTAAAGAGGATTGCCACGACACTTAACCTCTCTTTACTATCTTAAAGCTGATAATGCGGTAGGCCGAAGTTTATGGACTGTGCGCAGTAAACAAAACTTCATGTTGCTGTTATATTGCGCAACACCGTACGCCTGTGCTGAAAAGCGATCGTGCTTCTTGTTGCAGCTATAGGTAGCGCAGCAGGTGAATCGTGAGATGCGAGTAGAGTGACAATACAGAAATTAAAGACTTTGCGAAAATATTCTTATACATAGGTATATACATATACACATACAGACCTACATAAATAGCACACAAACATACACGCAAAGAAATTACAAACAATCTTTTTTATGGAGGGCAGGTGTTGCCATGGTGTAGTTGTTATTGCATTTGTTGTTATTTCTCAATGTTGTTGTTTTTGCTGTTTGCTTTGTTTTCGCTCTGCAAAAATTTTAGCACAGCGGTGCATACGATCGTCTAGCAGCTGAACTGATTCTGCAAAACCCAACAGCAGCGACGTTCAACGCTGGCGAACTTAATGGGCTACATGATATGTAATTTACTTATTTTAGTACATGTAAAGGTGTTTATACATTTTTATACCTTTCATGAAAATGAAATAGTACCTATATTAAGTTTGTCATGAGTCCCAAAATTGTAAGTAGTCCTTAAAGGAGAAGAGATAGATCCACCAATAAGTATTACCAGGATGTCGAGGTGAGTTGATCAAGCCAAGTTCTTATGTCGGTCTGTCCATCCATCCGTCTGTCAGTCTGTCTGTGCGCAAACTAGTTCCTCAACACATCTTTGTTCAGCTTCATTCATGAAAGGTATGTGATTTTCGGCACAGCCAAAGACAGTCCCGTCCTTGCTTCTTTATTATACTTTTTTATTTACTTTTTATGTGATGCCTTAACACCATTTCTACTACTGCAGCAGCTGCTGATGGTTTAGCTAAAAAAAAAGTAGGTGGCTTTCTCTGCTTTTTTCTTAATTTTAAATTTTAATCTTTGTTTTCTTTTCAGCTACAATATCATATGGTAGGCCAACAGGCGTTGCAAGTGAAATCTTTCTTACATGTACATATGTATGTATGTTTGTGTGTAACTTTATAAGTTCTCGTAACTCCCATTTTTCCCACTTCACTTTTGCAGCTCTTTTACTTTTTTTATCTCTATAAGCCCACCTCTGACTCACTTACTTCCTTTGTGAACTTTTTAACGAGGCCAATAATAAATTATGTACATATATATGGGTATTCCATCCCATTTCTACCAATTTGAACCCGACCCCTTTAGAATTGGCTGAAAGTTTTTCTTCTTTTTCTAGCTTACGAAAGACGTTTTTTCAGAAGTTTTTCAAATTTTTTCATCCAACTCAAAAATAGTTATGAATTTAAAAATAAACGCCGTTTTTGTTTTCAAAATGCTATAACTTTTTCAAAAATTGACCGTCTTGGATCTTTTTTTTTAAATTTGTTTTAAATTTACTTTTTAAAGTTTTTTTTTGTAATTTTCAGTTTTTCGAGATTTTTCGAATTTCGCCCCTTTTTTTTTCATAAAAAACTTCAATCAATTCTGCAATCATCCCCACTAATCCCGGAGTGGGCCGAGAATTTTTCTTTTTTTTTATTTAATTGAAAAAAAAACTTTAAAATTTTTTTTGTATTTTTTCCGAAAAGTACATTTAAAAACATATTTATGATCCCAAACGGTCATGTTTGAAAAAGTTATAGCATTTTGAAAAAACACCGTTTTTTTTCAAAATATTTAAAACTTATTTTGAGTTGGAAAACGGTGTTTTTTTTTCAAATGCTACAACTTTTTCAAAAATTGACCGTTTGGGATCATTTTTGTTTTTTTTAATATGTTTTTAAATGTACTTTTCGGAAAAAAATACAAAAAATTTTAAAGGGTTTTTTTTCAATTAAATAAAAAAAATTCTC
>JARSSU010003436.1:0-18505 GCA_029619165.1 Eurosta solidaginis | reverse complement strand
AGAAAAAACATGGGAAGGCAAATGAAAGTTCCAGTTAAATGGAACTTTATTTTAAATCAGGAAACTTGTTTCTAATCAATGAAAAATACAAATTAACTTTAAATAAGCGCAAGTGCCTATTTGTAAACCAAATGGATTTTTTTGCAATCAAATAGAACTTTTTTCTGATCACCGAAATATTTTCAAATCAAGTAAATATTTTTTTCAAATCAAATAACTTTATACAAAGTAAAGCGAATTCTTCAAGTCGAGGATAATTTCTAAATTGAACAAACATTTGGTTTTAAAGAGAAATATTCTTAAATTTAAAAATAAAGAAATGTTCAAAGTATTAAGCTTTTCTAATAAAATTTAAACTTTTCAAATCAACATGGAGCTTTTTTGGAACATTTTGAACTTCTTTCCACTAATAAAACGTTTTTAAGACAAATAATTTGATCAATCAGATGTAAGTTTCTTCAAATCTAGTGATTTTTTTCAAAATTAAAATGAAACTTGTTTTAATCAAAAAAAAAAAAAAGGTTTCATTAAATTCAGCGAAACTTTTTTAATAAAAAGGCCGGATTCCGGACTTTTTTGTTATTGTTTTAAGCTCGTCATTTTCCAATGGCACATCTGGCAGACGGAATTTGACAATCAGGCAACTGGTAGAACTTGACTTTCGTTTACTGAGAGGGGATTTACATCCGAACTCTCTGTTCAATTCAACGTTTCTCTGTGGTAGATTAAGAACACTCCCCAAACTCTTCATTTTTAATAGTCTTTTCCCGGAAGTTTTTAATATAACCACATTGAGGCCTTATTAGAATCACTTTTATCCCTATCTTCCTTGATAAGCGTTGGAGTTGGTAGAGCTTGGCTACTACATAATAACTTGTACCCGTTTCGCCCTACACACTCTTGAATTAAAAGTATACGTTTGTTGGCAGAAGTAGGTTTTCTCCTGAATTTCATACAGTCAGATACAAATGCTCTATTTCCCGAGATACACGCAAGCTCAGCCTATTTATTTCGGAATAAGTGGAGGGCCAAGCAATGGGGAGCTGTTGGCGAAACAAATGTCGTTGATATTGTTTGCCTGATGACTGGAATAGAAACTATTATCCTTACTTCTGCTCAATATTTGTGCGCTTTCGTTTTGGCGTTGAGACTAGTCATAAACACATTCTTCTAGCGTGGTATTTATGTCAAAGCTCTTCAGTACACAGTTTAGATGGTTTTTTTATCAAAGTTTCGACTTATGTTTAGTGCAATGAGGCGGTGCTCTGGCAGGCTTTAAGTCGCTGGCAGTTTCTTCCAAATGTACAGGAGTTCCGAAACAATCTCCACTGATTCATATTCCTTGCACTGTTTGTTGACTTATCCTATTGAGTATATTGCTCTCTTGTACTAGGCGTCACTTTCCAGGACGTAGTCGTTAGATGCTTAGGTCTAATCGGCGTTCTCAATGAGTTAACCTTTGCTATCATACTTTAGGCTTCTAGTAGAAATCAGTAGCAGCCAGCATGCCATGCAAGAATAAACTTATAGAATGACATACATATATTTATGTATAAAACTATAAAGCAAGCATATTCAATATAAACTAGGCATCAGGCGGAAGGACAAATTTGTTAACATGAAAATACCAATACCTTGCTTCACTATCTACATATCTTACTATATAAAATTTAAAAACTTAGGGCAAAACTTGAAATAAAAGTTAAGCAAATCGAAGCCTGCGTTTTCAATGGAAAGTTTGGCAGTGCTTAAATATTTTAATTTACATAAATAAAAATTGTGAAAGTGAAATGGAGTAAAGTACAATCAAAAAGTAGGTAAAAAATGTATTCGTGTTTTACTGGCGAGTAAAATTCATGGGTAGCACAATATAAATAAAAGCATAAAGGAGCTACTTGAATCTAAATTAAAGCTTGCCTAGCTCAAGTAAATATTTTCGAAATGGTGTATGCTGATACGTAATTATTTTTTATGAATTTTTTGGTGTTCCCGGCATAAGAAAGTTGCAGGAATGAAAAAGTGCAAGGCGTGCAGAACTTTAGATGCTGTTCACATTGAACCTGAAGGTACAAAAGCTCATTTTGCCAGGAAATCCATATTGGTAATTTACATATTTTTAGATCGTTTTCACAAAACATAAAAGAATTTGCAAATTAGAAACGTGACCGTAATGTGCTAAAATAGCATACTATTGACATGTAGTCAAACTAGAGTATTTTTAACACATCAAAGCACGATCGACACAACAAATCAAAAGTCAAAAGTTTTCACAAATTAATGAAAATTTTATTCCCAATCACATGTATCAAATTTTGACCATAAAAAAAATTTAGATTTGCCATGTCCGCACGCCTAACACTCAGGATAGCTGAGAAGTGTTTTTTTACCGAAAATTTGACATGTACACCTGAAGTTTTTTTAGATATCGGGGAGATATTGTGTTGAAATTGTGCATCACAGACTTTTTCTAATACTATTACGTGCAGTCCTATAAAAATAAAAAAGAAAATTGATCAATCGAATTATTCGAAAAATGGAAGAAATGTATCATAATATGCCAATACCAAATATCGACAAAAGCATAAACTTCGTATGTAAGTTTGACTCTCCATCTCAGGAAAAAAAAAATGGAAATTTGGTTAGCAGAAAGTCTGATAAAGCGGACGTAGGCAATGCCCACATTTGTCGAAAACTTAAAGTGTTTAAGCCGTAAAATCAAAAGCCCATTGAAGATATCATATGGAAATTTGACATGGGGTTTTCTTGTATTGTTTATATAAATACTTACACACAAATATTAAAAAACGGTCGCAGGACGCCCACGTTAGAAAACATGGGGATTGCTTTTCTTTCCTTCAACACTAGTGACAACAAATTTAACAAATTTCACTGTCAGTACTGCTTTGGTTGTAGGAAGGATACGAAGAGTAAAAGGACAAGAGAAAAGAATAGGTAAGTATAAATTATCGTGGGCGGCGATCCTAAAGGAGTAGAAAAAAATGAAAAAGCTTCGCAAGACGTATTTGAAAATGGTTACGAAAGAGGGGAATTAAGAAAAAAAAGATGGGGAAAATGGGGGGAGCGGGGAGGTGGAGATTAGGAAGCACTATGAAATGAAGTGCGTTGACAGGGTAAATAAAATAGGATGGCACCTCGAATCGCACGTTAAGTCCGGTTAAGAAAACAGACTAGGGAGCAGAGAATGGTTTGCACGAAAGTGGAGGGGGGGAAACCCAAAAAGGTATTTTCATAAGGCTGTTTGAAATAAAAACCTGTGGGAAGAAGGCGTGTGTAAGGGGATGGCGACATAAGAAAGTAGAGAGAGCGGGCGATATGAGTAGGAGTCATCTGAGGGGGAGGGGGCAAGTAGGGGGGAAGGAGAGGGGGGGGGGGTCTAGATAGTTAGTTTTTGGTACGGGAGGCACGCATAAAGGAGTGCTGGGAAAAGTGAGGGAGGAGGAAGAAAGGGAGGGGTAGAGGAAGAAGAGGAAGAGGGAAGTGTGTGACGTGTTGAGAAATGAGCGAAGGATAACAAATGTAGAGGCTATTTAAGTGATTTGATAAATGGGTTCCACCTTGGTGTATATACTCCCGTTATGTTTTGGTCTAACCACCACACAATCTTGGAAACTACAACCTATAAATTTTTTCATCACACTCCAGAGTCTTTTTAGGCTCAAAAGTGTTCATAGAGTTCAAGCTTTATGCTGCTCTAATATATAGCTAACTCATCTAGTGTGGTGGTGGGTTGAACATTTTGGAATTGTGGGCAGTTGTCCAGCGCCGTGTTTTGGTGGACAATTTTCTAAAAAGGCGTGATATCTTCACAAAGTTAACTTGGAGACGAGGGAGGTTGGATGGAAGAAACGGGGGGAACAAAATGGAGAGAAAGGTATGGGAGGGTGTACAGGCGTTAAGAGTGGAAAGGCGACAAAAGGCGGTGATAGGGCGAGGAAAAAACGGGGAAAAGAAGAAAAGGAAAACCATAGTAAAAGGTGAAATGTGTATGAATATCTAAAAGGGTTCACTAATCTTGGTGTTTTTGTATGCCCACAAAACTACTCTGGTACTTGCACGTAGACGAAACTATGTGAGCCATAGTGTGGATCAGTTGAGCTGATGGTGACAGATGGCATCCAATACGGGAGCTGCAGTGATTGGGACTTAGAGTGGGAGTACGGGAATAGAAGAATTTTTAAATGACAACGTCTCCCGGTAAAAATAAAAACGAACACTTAAGTAAATCTTATTAAAATAAATAAATGCAAGCATTTTGTGCCGTCCTCCTTTTAATTTTTTCTGCAACTTAACGACATACCTTGGAGAAATATCACGTGTGAGGTTGGTAGACCATGAGATGGAAATTTGTCCATTTCGAACAATCTGTTGCTAAGAGGGTACCTTGTGATATGACTAAGTTGTCATTCGAGTTGGCTGCGCTGCTGCTTCCGTTTATCTTACATGTAGCTAAATATTGCTCAGCGCGTTGGTGCACTAGAAAAAAAAATTTCTGAAAAGTTTTTGTTTTTGGAAAACCTTTTTTTGTTACCTGAGGTAAATATATACATTTATAGCTTCCACTTTTCTCTTCCCTCCACTTTTTCCTACTACCTTTCTTCTTCTAAATTCATCGGTTTACCATTATTTTCTTCCTTAAAGTATCCTTTTCCCTCGCCTCTACCTCGCCTACAATCTCTTCGATACTTCCTTCCTAGGAGGGTTGACCTTCTCAGTCTGATTTTCCTTGCACTTTGTTTAGCCCTCCGGGCCTTGTGATCTGTGTCCCTATCTTCTTGCAAAATCCTTCTCTCCACCTCTCTGTCCTCGTGCCACTCAATTTACCACTTCCTCTACCCCACCTTACTAATCATTAAAACAGTCTATTTCTTCAAATATTTTGACCCTTTCCCAAGTATCTCCATATTAGTTAAGGCAAATAACAAACCGGATCTAAAATAATATTTTATCTAAAAGATTGATAGTGGAAATACATCTTAAATAATAACCTAGGTTGCCTAATTAAAATTAAAATTTCCGAATTTTAAGCGTATCAAGTCATAAATAATATTTTTCAATAAAGACATACTTGGCCCACTTCCCAGAACTCGAGGAATAAAATGTGAGCTTTCTAGCAAATCTGATAAAAAGTCTCATAGTACCTAATTAAGGAAATATTCACTCTGAGTTTGTATGGGAGGAGACGAACAGACTACCGGATTCCCTATCTGTGCTTCGAGGGAGATCTTAAGGCCACAATAGAGGTGGACGGTTGGCGCAACGGTGCGCAAATGGCGGACGAGGCGATATATGTGTACACCGATGGTTCCAAAGTAGTGAAAGGAGTAGGGTCTGCGGTATACTGCGCTGATCCGGAAGTAAGCAGATCCTACAGGCTGCCGGATTACTGTAGCGTTTTCCAAGCGGAATATTAGCCGTAACCAAAGCAGTAGAAACCCTGGAAGATAATAGCTTAAGCTGCAACCATGTTAACTTTTATATTGACAGTCAAGCAGCAATTAAGGCAATAATCTCGCATAGCACAGCATCTAAATGCGCAGTCTCTGGAGAGAATCGGTACAGGGAGAAGCATACATCTATATGGGTCCCAGGGCATATGGGAATAGATGGGAATGAAAAAGCGGACGAACTAGCTAAAAAGGGCGCATCCCTTGAAGCTTTCTTCGCAGACATCCCAATTAGATTAGGCGAGAGGTGCACATGATCGACCAAGCGGAAAGGCGTGGGTTCAAGCGCGGGGCTGTAAGTGTCGAAGATTATGTGTAGGTCTTACAACCTTAGACTAACACAGTTGCTTCTATCATTAAAAGAGACTGTAGACTCATGACGGGTATTCTGACTGGTCACTGCCTTCTGCGTCACATGCCTCTAAATTAGGCTTGGTCAGTGATAGAAGATGTAGGAAGTGCGGGTTTGGAGGAGGAAATTATCGAGCACGTTCTGTGCTCGTGCCCTGCACTTGCCAAGCTAAGACTCCAGCTATTCAGTTTGGTCGTTAAAACAAACTTCTGGTAATACTACGAACTCAATCAGTCTATGTGAGGTCGGACCCGCCAGTTCAACCTAACCTAACCTTGTATGGGAGGTACCACTGAAGGGAGTTCCCTTTGTAAATCTGGAGCAGACATATGTCATTTTACGGTTTGAGCTAGAAAAATCGTCTGAATAGAACGGATATTTGTATAAATTTAAATATTACTTTTACATATTTTCGTTTATACTCTACGTTGTCTCACTCATGGCCACACATACGCATACATAATTGTCTAGAAAATTTTACTGCAGAACTGCAGTCATTATTTCACGATTTATTTTTGTTACTGAATAAATTTTGATATGTTGAATATACAAATATGTATTTACAGGTATATGATAGTTCACATATAGCCAATAATTTTGAGTAGTTTTTTTCATTATTATTTCAATGCTGGTGTTGTTGTAAATGCTTCTGGCTTTACGGTTGGCGTATTGTATTGATTGCAGAAGGAATTTACGACTAAAACCTTTTTGTCGATTGTAAAATTGCCAATGAAGCTTATACATTTTTTCCCTTTGTATGTAAGCATGTGCATATATGAAATTAATTTTAAAAACTTTATTACAAATGTGACTTATGCTCATACATATATAGGAAGTAAATGCAGGGTGTTGCACTATATATTTATTATTTGTTGCATTTATTTTTTAATTATTACCATGCACGCATATTAGACTGGGTCGGTTTATTAACCAATATTGCGGCATCGATTTCTCGATAGGATTTGGGCTCAGAAAAAAAGTTCCACTACGCATACCCAAAAAAATAATTTTCGAGCCTGCGAAATTTCATTTTTTTTACTTTTTTCGACTTTGATTTTTAAGGTTTTTTTCATGACCTACTAAACAAATTTTTATTTGATTGTAAAATTGCATGTATATCAAAAAACTGTTATCGCCAACGTTTTTAGCGGACAGGGTATATATATGAAAATTTTTTTAGTAGGTCATGAAAACAACCTTAAAAATCAAAGTCGAAACAAAATCAAAAAATTAAATTTCGCAGGCTCGAAAATTATTTTTTTGGGTATGCGTAGTGGAACTTTTTTCCTCAGCCCAAATCCACTACCGAAAAATCCATAGCACGATATCGGTTAACTTTCGTCCATACAAATCGACCCACACTAACGCATATGCTTTGGAAGGTACTTGAGATTGAGAACGTATTGGAAATATATAATTATTAAAAATGTACAAATGTGGCCACCGTGGTGTGATGTAGCGTGCTCCGCCTACCACACCGAATGCCCTGGGTTCACACCCCGGGCAAAGCAATATCAAATTTTAGAAATAAGGTTTTTCAATTAGAAGAAAATTTTCTAAGCGGGGTCGCCCCTCGGCAGTGTTTGGCAAGCACTCCGAGTGTATTTCTGCCATGAAAAGCTCTCAGTGAAACCTCATCTGCCTCGCAGATGCCGTTCGGAGTCGGCATAAAACAAGTAGGCCCCGTCCTGCCAATTGTAGGAAAAATTAAAAAGGAGCACGACGCAGATTGGAAGAGAAGCTCGCCCTAAATCTATTCGGAGGTTATCGCGCCTTATATTTTTTATTTTTTAAATATGTATGTAGATATTAATTGGCAGTACTTAAGAGTAATACTACCATACTTAAAATACCATCGTTTTAACTGAGACTTGGCTTAAATCGCATGCACACTGAATTTCTGTGTAGTCGCTTTGAGAAATTTCGTAAAGATCGTCCTGGTGGGGGTGTTTTAATTGCGTTTCATGTAAGTTCAGTTTAGCGGTAGTTCCGTTCCCTGAAGCTGACAATATTGATAACTCTGTGCGCATATAAAGCATTTTCAATCAATTCATATATGTCACTGCCGCTACATAGCTACTCCATCGGCTTCCCGCCTATTTTCTCCTTATGCTTTGTTGCCTGGAAAATAGTCCTTCTGCTTGATCTGCGGAGCTTTTCATAAAGTTTCCGGTTGTGTCGTCGGGACCATAATGGCCGATCTGCTGATGGTGATATCGCGCCGCTCCCCCTTGCCTTTGCCAATTAGCACTAACTGCTGATTTTTCAATGTTCCGAGAACAATACGTTCTTTGGGTATGAGTTTTACATATCAAGCATGAACTTTGGACGCATTATTGTAATTTCTTTATTTCTTTAAGGACTTGCGCCGGGATATTATATGCCCTTAGCGCCTTATTATTTTCAAGATAAATACTGCAGATTGTAGCTCTGCTGTGTCAAATGGCGCGGGTTCTTCAAACGTGCTCATATGGACCTCACTACTTTCCATTACTTCTTGGGAAAGGAAAATTGCTTTTGCTAGTGTCTTCTTAACACCTTTTTTAAACTCCTTCCACCTCCGCTTCTTGATGTTAGTAGTAGCGGCATTTTGCTACTTTTTCTATTTCTTGTATGACCCCGCTTCGAATCTAGCTCATACCATGCGCTTATTTTCTTGTGTATACTCGCCCTGAACCTAGTCAGAGTTGCCTTAACTCTTTGATGTAAAAATAAATAAATACAAAGCGTGATAACCTCCGAAGAGATTTAGGCTGCGCCTCTCTTCCATCTTGGTCGTACTTATTTTTTTCCAACATGTTTCAGGCCAACTCCGAATGGCAACTGCAAGCAGATGAGTTTTCACTGAGAAGCTTTTCATAGCAGAAATGCACTCAGAGTCTTTGCCAAATCACTGCCGAGGAGCAACCCCGCTTAGAATAACTGTTTTTTAAGTGAAAAACTTACTTACCTACTTACTTAATTGGCACTTAACCGTTTAAAACGGTTATGGCTGTCCAACAAGGGGCGCCACTCGCTTCTCCTCTCTGCCAACAGCGCCAACTGGTCACACCAACTGAATTTAAATCGTTTTCCACCTGGTCGTCCCTCTAAATCTGCTTCCATAGGCGGGTTCCGATAGAAACACTTTCTTAGCCAGAGCGTCATCTTTCGCTGAACTATGTTGATGTCGCTTAGAGGTCCATAAATCTTTCGAAGAACTTGTCTCTTGGACACTCCCAGAGCCGATTTATCTGATGTTTATCATAGTCAATGATTCTGCACCATATAGCAGAATGGGTACGATAAGTGACGTGTAGAGCATGATTTTCGTTTGCTGAGAGAGGACTTTAATTTTCGATTGCCTACTTAGTCCAAAGTAACATTTACTGGCAAGAGCCAAAAAATTTGTTTCTAATTTTTTGAACTTCGGATATGCGGGCTTTACCACCAGTCTAAGATATATAACTCAAATTTAGCTGCAATCATTTTACGGAAAATCAATTGAGAAACTGTTCGCGAAAAAATGCGTTTTATCATATCCAGTCATCCCTGAAAAATTTGCTTACTTATTTGAAAAATTCCCCTTTAACGAGGACGATTGCCAATATATATGTACTTTAACTTTGTTGCTGTCTCTTTGCGGTAATGCTCCTGTTCATTCACGACCAACATAATTTTACTTCAATCTTATAAAAAGTTTTCCAGCCGGTGGGATATCTTAATAAATCCCTGCGCAAGAAATGTGGTGAATAAGAACTCTCTTAGCCAATATGACCGTTCTATCTGTTTGATAACTGAACGAAAATCTGTTTTAGTAGAGTTGTTTTTTCAATATTCTTATTGCGATGCTAATGTCCTGGTATTACAAGGGCGCATGGCTTACTTACAGCAGTGAACAGATAAAGAGCGTAGCCGTTTTTATAAAATTTTGTCAATTAAGTTCTTATTTTTGATATTTAGTATTTTGAGGAAAAACTTCTCCGAATTTTGTAATTAAAACGATATCTCAAAAGAGATTTCAAAAATCAGAGAACTCAAATTAACAGAATTCGAAATCTTTGTGACAAATTCTTTGATTTTCGAATTTTTTCAGCATATTAGAGAAATTTTATTAAAAAAATCCACTGCTATTTTTCTAGTCTGCGCCGTATTTAAATTTACTGAATATTTCTTTAAAAAGTATTATACATTTTTTTTTGCAAATTAAACGTTTTTTACTGAAAACAAAAAAGAAAATCTGGCGTTTGTTAAGTCGGAACAATTTGGTCTTTCAGATATTTTCGACACAGCAAAAAATTTAAATTTTTCAATGGCAGAAATTCTTTATGTAATGCAACTAAAATGCATTTGCTAACATACTTCTTAAATTATTTTCTCCAACAATTTGCTTTTACTTTCACATTTAGAAATTAAATTAGTTTACTTTATTCTACTATTTATGTACATGAAATTAACATAGATGCTCAGCTTTCAAATTCCCGAGTGAATTCCTATGAATGGCAGCCAATTTTCTTCAGATTTCTTAAAACTTTTCGTTTGCCTTTTTGTGCATTCTTTGTGTGAGTGTGTATGTACAATAGCCAAATCGGATGAATATGCAAACGCGTCTGATTGTATAAGTGCATACTTTCTTTGTATTTGTATATTTGCAAATTAAAGCCATACAATTTGGTTGGCAATGAAAAGCAAACAACATTCAAAGAATATTATTATCGTAACAAGTTTGAATGCAATGAAATGAACTTGCAACTGCCACTGTCACTGCCACTGTGTTGCATGCCAACTTATCGGCAACTTTTGCTATATACGCACAAATGCGATTTACGTATTGAGATTCGTATAATGATGCCAACTTTTAGCTAACAATTTGCCAGTAGATGGTTTTTCTTTGCGAAATCACACCCAGAAACTTACATATATCTAAGCATGTGTACACTCTGTTTCAGAACTATACCTCCAGTACAACACGTCGTAGATCGTCAAGCATGAGATCTCTATTTTCTAATGAAAATTATAAGAAGGTGCCGATGCTCGGTTGTTTCGACTGCTTTATGTCCTCATCAAGACATATGCCAACATCAACGCCATATGTGAAACACGATGGACGGGGGAAAATAGGAGGACAATAGGACCCTGCGATATCTCCTACAGCGGCCGTATGAACACAAGCGCAACTGCGAGCCAAGGTGCTCGTTTTATCGTCAAAAAGAACTTTTAGCACAAACTGTCTATTGAACCAACAGTATATTTGTGCTTGTGCACCAACAGGCAATGTGGACGACAAGGATAAATACCCCTTTTGTTAAATTCGACTGCTTCCGACGACATGACATACAAACTATTCTGAATAACTTAAATGCTAGAATGGGCAAATAAAAGTCTATTGTTCCTTCAGAGATGAAAGCATTGAATAACTCAAAGTCAGTTTGGGATTTTCACCAGCACTAAAACTCCTATCGTGCAAGTATCATTTTCGTAGTACTACCGTGAAGTATTTTGTTGGAAGGTCGGTTGAGCACCATGCTTTACGTCTGTTGGGGCCATGTTGCCGTACTCTCATAATCGTATGGCATTTGAATGACTAGGGCTAAAGTCCGTAGATGCCGCTTTTTTTTCACTACCTCACCACCTTTACTCATGTGTAGACCGGTAATGAACATTGAGAATTTTAAAGCAATTGCGTTTTGATTTGTTTTAAATTTTCTTCTGTGTATTTAAATACGTTTATGAACATTTACGTGATCATTGATGCGGCCTTGAAATTCGCTGCATCATTGGGAATTCGGATTTCAGCAGGTTGAAGAGAGCATGTCTTCATGTCTTTTTGTTTTTGTTTTATCCCCTTTTTTAAACCTAGCGTGCATTTTTACTTAATGGTACTTTAACACAACAGTAATATTTCCTAAGATTATAACAGGATCACTTGTGAATTTGTGTTCGTTCGAAGCAATGCTGTGTGTGAAGTAAAAATATTCAAAACTTAATTCTTAAATATCTAAAAAATGCTTGAGCTATTTTTATTTTTTGTACTTATTTTTGTAGAACGAAATGAAAAAGAATTGGTTAAAGAAGGTTGCACCCCAATACGTTCAGCATAGATGATATGATGATAAGATTAAATTGAGATATGATCAAGTTAAATTTAAATGGGTATAAGCGAGATTTAAGTTAATTAGTAAGAAACTCAAAAAATATTTTTTAAAACTTTGACTACCTCATGGAGGTAGTTGCGATGCCTCATCTTGTTTCCAAATAAATATTTCGATTATCATGAACTACCTTATTCAATTCAGTTACTCAAGTTTGTTTCAAATACGGTGCTCGCAATTTTTCTACTGTATTCATAGTTATGCAACGGAGTACATACTTGTGAATAAAGTTTAAAAAGTTTTTTCATATGAATGCATGCACGATTCAAGCAAATGCATTTGTTAACAGAAACTATTAGATTATCAAGATGTATATTTGAATGGAGAAATATCAAATGTGGTAAAGCGACTTTGAACAGAGAGTCAAATACATATAATTCGTTTAGATATAAATGCGCCCAAACACACTTAGACATGCCAATCCTCATACGCACAAGTCGATTCTTAAAAAACTTTAACTTCTCGGCTTTATTCATCCAGATGTCTACAAAAATATAAAATGTATGCACAAATACATATATTTAGCATGAAAGAATATTATTCATTTATGGTAATTTCAATGGTAACCAATAACATTACCAACAAAACCACAAACTAGTGGAAAGGAAGGCGTCATCAGGAGCTGATTTCTATATATACAAACTTAAATATTTGTAACAAATAACAGTGATGAAGTGAGCGATACGACAAAGCTACCTCAAAAAGTCATTAAGTTATGCAATTAAATCAATAAGGGAAAACCTTAAAAAAGGCAAGTTCAAACGTTCATAGCAAGTAGTGTGGAAAACTGTTTTTTAAACACTTTTCAATTACAGTCACATACATATATATTGGCTCTATGTGCGTACTTGAAATTGTATGAGTAAAGTCTTCCCAAAAACATAAAAGTAACTAACCATTTTAGCTTAAATGAACTTCTGAGTATAGATAACGTTCAGGTGAAACTACCAAATATTTTTCCGGTTTGCTATAGATATCTTATCGACGAGGTGTAGACGAGTTATCGGTATGCTATCGATGTTTTATCGAAAACTAATCGATTATAAATCTAAAAGTTATCAATATGTTATCAAAAAGTTATCGATTTTTTATGAAAAAACCGTTACCAATATTCTATTGGCGTGAAATTCTTAAAGACGACCCGACAAACCGACAATTCAACAGCAATAATTCGCTATCGATAGCCGTTATTTAACCAATAACTTATCAATATGTGTTGTTACACATAACAAGCCGATGGAGCTCTTCTCAAATATCCCGAACTTATTTGTTTCTGGTTCAGTTACCTCTGAGGTGATTCAATTTAACCCCTGTATGTTAGCTAGGTTAGTCCTATAAAATTTATTTTCCGATTTTTTTCCGATACCACCCTTTCAAACGGCAATACCAACGTCAAAAATCTCACATAAAAATTTGGTCCCGATTGGAGACGATCAAGCGCATCGGTGTCACATCGGTATCCAATTTTATATTTATAAAGGAAAATTTTTTGATATTTTAAAAATCAAAATCGATTACTTTATTTCAGACTATTTCGCATAATTGAAATCGATTGAGTATCGCACAGTGATTAAAGTTCAAACTTTTATACATTCTTCATAACCTGACCTTAACTGCAGACCCTTGTGGGACATGCTTTTACCAGTTGTAATCGCGATCAAAATTTAATTGTAGTATTATCGATTTTGAATCTAAGAAAACAGTTTTATATAAATTTTTTGATTCTTCCTACAGAAGTCTCAACTTTGATTCCTGTGCGACACACTTAAATTTCCACCAATCGGGACCAAAATTTATGTGTGTATTTTAGCTCTTGGTAATCACGTTTAAATGTGGAGACAATCAAAAAAATCAGAAACATGATTGGATTACCCTAACACTATGGACACATTCAGTCTATGTGAGGTCTTTATTGACCGGCCAGTTAAACCTAAGGACCACTCCAATGTTTTACACATCGAACTTAATAAAGTACTTGGTACTCTTGCTTTGGTGTCGCCGGGTGTTGCGTATGTTTGCAGTTCTTTGCGGGATAAGAATAACGGCACACTTCGGTGCTAGCAGCTTTTGGTCTAAGCCCGATTGTTAAGAAAATTACTTTTTTTTACCATTCGAATCTTCGTTTCGGTGGATTGAAAAGTCTAAAGTATATTTGACATATTTATTTCGGTTTCACTGAATAGTAAAAAAAGTGGCAGCTGGTGTTATTTATAAATTTCATTAATTTATTTACTCAAAAAAATGTGTAGAATTTCCACTTTTTATCTACGAATAATAGTCGTGTAAATAATTTTTTGCAAGTGTTGTTAGTTTTGTATCTTTTTAAATGTTTGCACATTCAATATTTGCACAAGAGTTTAATTGAAATTTTATTTTTTTTTCCTTTTTTATTTACAAAATTTTTATTAACTAAAAGAAAAAGTAGCGCTAAATAATTAATATCAATATAGAAAACCCAATTTTATTTACAACAAAATTTAACAACTTTCACTCAACATTCTCAACACATATCAAATTGACTGGGTGGACTCGAATAGTAACACAAAATTTCATTTAGCACTCCAACGTCTAACAAATTGGCAGACAGTTTGACATGTGAGCACAAGTATTAGGGATGCCTATTTTTAAACGGTTTTATTTAGCTTGGCTTAACAGGCTAGGCTGGCTGGTTGGTTGGCTGGCTGGCACGAATTTTGTAATAAGAAAAAAATCGCCGCTAGGTGGCGCAAGGATCGATATATTCAAAAAAATCGTATTTGTGGTCCGATTTGGTCCATATTTGGAACACATAATGCATACATGAATAGAAAGCGACTTATGATGTCCGATTTGGCTCATATTTGGAACAAATATTACATTCAGTCCGATAGAAGTGACATCAAAATATTTTGGAGCTCGACGTGGCGCAGAGTCGAGTAAATTATTTGGAAAGATTATGTATTGAGGACTTAGATCGTAACAAATTGCCAGGAAAAAGTGCTTGTGATAATGAGTCGCTACATGAACTAAACAGAATGAGAAATAATAGGCAATTAAGACTAAAAACTTGAAAATAATGTAGTTAAAACAGTTTTTTAGTTAAACGGTTTTATTGAAAACAATACCTTCATTAAGTAATAATAGTACTAAAAGCTAGAAAATAATTAGGTAGGTCCTAGGTACTAGTCATGCCCTCCTCATCAATCTAGGGCGTTGATCAGGCAATTAAATAAAAGCATTGGACGCGTCAAATTTCTATTGATAGTCATATATAAGACCAACTGAACCTTAATAAGGTTCACATTTTTAGAAATTTCACGGGCCCAACACCTTTATTTATTTGTCTGATCAACGCCCTTCATTGGTGAGGAGTGTGATGACGAATATATAGGACCTACCTAATTATATTCTAGCTTTTAGTATTATTATTACTTCATGCAAGTATTGTTTTCAATAAAACCGTTTAACTTAAAAATTTTTTTAAATTATTTTATTTAAATTCACGTTAGCCGGCTTTTTAGGAGATATTGTAAACTTGTATATATAAGTTATTCTATTTCAATTAGTTAAAACTGGCTAGGAATGACAAAGATAAATCGAGATAGATACTGACTTCCTTTATTCAAAATTAACTGAATCGAAATAGGATTTTTGTTAAGCCATGTCTGCTCATCCATCCGCAAACACAATGACTTAAGTAAAATGTCAGATGTCAAGTGTGTAACATTGGCTTGTCTAGACCCAGAATAGATTTTAATAGAAAATTGGCTAAATAAGATAACAATAGGCCCACTTTTTCGATATCGAAAATTTTGAAAAATAAAAATAAATTATTGCCAAATACCAAATTATGAAAATGGATGATATGTTGAAAATTACAAATTATTGGAAAATACAAATTATTTTTGAAAATATTTTTGTTATGTTTTCCTGTTTGCATAAAGACATAGCCTCCTTGAAGAAGATCCAACAACCTGTCGAAACACGTCACAAAAACTACTTCCATGTATGAAAAAAAAATAAACATATTCTTGAAACGATTTAACTCCGAAGAGATCAAGGCTGAGCTACTTTTCCAATTTGCTTCTATTAAATTTTGCTCACATGTTTATTCCGACCACGAACGGCATCTCCCAGGCAGATGCCTTTTGACTGAGAATATTTTCCCGGAAGTTTAACCCAGGAACTTCGGTGTGGTAGGCGGAGCATGCTATCACCACACCACAGCTACCGCCATGTAGGTACACAGCAAAGCTTACAATACAAACGCAACTTTTTTTGTAGTAGTATGTGTTTATATGTAGGAGGTTTGAGCGGGAAATTTTCGTAATAGATGTTTACCACTTGAAGTACAAGCTAATACTGATTGACTGCTTTTTTAACTCTATTTAGGATCCTCGAGAAGTGACGAGATAGTTCAATGAACGGTTTGAAGTGAAGTAAGGAAATATATAAAATTGTGAAGTTCTACTACTACAACTGGCTGTGGCACGTAATGGTCAGTCTGTTGCACGGAATATCTGAGCTTATTTATTTCACAGTTCAATGATTCGAACCAATAAGAGAGGGCTAGGAATAACCATGAGCATTATATGGCGCTTAACCACCTAAGCGCCTTCGTCCATTCACATATGCTGACCTAGCCAGCCACGCCTTTGGGTTTCTAATCGCAGCATTATCGTCATGTCTGCGTAAAGCCCATACAGCTCAACACCGAAAGAAAAATTGTTAATCCCAATTAAGTTTGTTGAAAGCATTGCTTGTTATGACGGAAACTCTCTTAGGAATCGTCTTCTGTATTCGTATTTTTAAACCTTATTTAGGGGCAAATTATGTGTAACGCAACGAGTGATCTTTTCTCGTGTGAACCTATTATATAAGGGCATTCAGTCATTTAAATGGGTGACAGTAAGGCTGAATGTCGTTATGAATTTTTTATAGAGAACAGTAGACACTCAGTGGCGTAGTGAGGTTTTCTTGCGCCCGCGGCTAAAGAGAAGAGAAATCCAAATTTTAAATTAAGGTCATTTAGTCGTATAAATCTTTTACGTATTTCTTGTTGGAGACGATCGAGAACACTTTTCATAACGCGAGAAATATCACATTCCGCGGAATGACCAACATCTCTAATCGATTTTCTGGAAATTTTGCGGCGCCACGTTTTACTACATCTATATCCCATTTTTTACAAAGAGACTTCGCTTTTTCTATTGCTTCCTCACCGAAAGTGTCTCGAATTTCGGTTAGTTCAGCCGAAAATGATTTAAGATCACGATACGCTTCTCTAGAATTCATGCCGGATCTTGTATTCTGAACAACACACGATAAATCCTCCTTAAGATTTAGTAAAAACGAAATGAACTAATGTTTTGTAACTAAAATTTAGTATACTTTGCAACGGAATTATAGCTTCGCTTCTATCGTCACTTTTGGTATTACCGTCCTCTGCTAGTTGTTCGAAGTGTTCTACTCTAACTCATCGAGGATAACGCTAACTGTTTGTATTCTGGCACTTCATCGTGTTTCAGATTCACGTTTGACAGTTTTTGTTAAAGCATTGTTTAATAATTTCATTCATAACTTTGAACGTAAGAAAAAAAGATATATGCTTTTAATTATTCAACAACCTATCGCAAGTGTTGCGGATACATGCATGCATATTTTAGTATAGAAAATTTATTCCAGAAATTAGTTATAACAAAAATACAAATTATACAGGAAGTTCTGCTTTGTGGACCATTGGGCGCCCCCTGTGAGTAGCTCCCGGGGCAAGATGCCACCCTCACTACGCCACTGGCGCCATCTGACATGAAAAAGTAGCCATTTTCCAACTTTTTTTGCAAGCAAAGCTTAAAAAGAATAATTTGACATTTGATTTGTTTAAGAGTGCTTTTACATTTTGCAAGTGAAATTAGTTTTCCCACTAGTTGGTACTTTTCTAAAATTTGTTTGCAGTTAAAAACTGCAATTTAACATATGAATAGAACAGCAAGTATTTATCTTGTATAGTGAAAATGTTTATAATAGTGCTTCGCGAAATTTTGTATGTGAATGGGCAAGGCGGGATAAACTTCAATTGCCTTGTTTCAAGCTCCTTCATATTTAAAAAGGCAATATATTGGCTGATTGTGGCGATGCCAATGGCATGCATAAGATTGTGTTGAACGCATCTGTATGAAAACTGTCATTGTGTCTCGGCCATTAGTGAGGGACAACCAATAAAAATTGGCGCAGCCAAAATAATGTATTGCGCTGCTTCTATTTTGCTGCACATGCAAACGTGATAGAACAAAACAGCGACGGCGCTGGCACTAAGTCAAAGCCAGAACACATAAGGTTTTTGATGCAGCATCGTGCGTTAAGAGATGAGTAGATTGCATGTGTTTGTACGGAGAGCGACAAATAGGCTATGCAATCTACTCAGCTGTCCACGGACGATGTTGGATTTAAAATCTTATGTGTTCGGGCCACCAATGTAAACGATGTTTTGTTAAGTATGTAAGTAGGCATTCTTGAGCAGAGCTGTTGAACAATGAAATCATTTGCTTTTTGAAATTAGAGTTTTTCTACAAACAGTA
>JARSSU010003435.1:0-37265 GCA_029619165.1 Eurosta solidaginis | reverse complement strand
CTATGGGCTACGCTGGAAAAGTTTGGTACAAATTGGCGGTAATATGTGCACAGCCCAAAGAAACTTCTCAATTCATGCAGGTGCAGTGGTCTTGGCCAATACTTTACTGCCTCTATCTTTTCATTCGCAGTACAGATGCCCTCTGTCGTTACCTTATGACCCAAATAATTTACTTGCTTTTTAAACAGCGAACACTTTTTGGGACTTAGTTTTAGACCAGCGCCAGCTATTCTCTGGAAAAATTCCTCCAAGTTTTTAAGATGTTCATCAAAATCTTGCCCAATACGATGATGTCGTCCAGGTACACCAAGCACGTTTTCCAATGAAGACCTTTCAATACCTGGTCCATAAGTCGCTCAAAAGTAGCTGGTGCATTACAAAGTCCAAATGGCTGCACTGTTACTTGCAAAGACCATCTACGACGCTGAAGGCTCTTTTCTCTTTGTCTTCCTCCTTCACCTCCACTTGCCAGTAGCGACTTTTCAAGTCCAGTGTGGAAAACCATTTCGTATCAGTAGCTTACGTTTTTTGTGGCGTCTTTTAACTTGCGGTGGTCCACACAAAACCTCATTTTCCCATCCTTCTTCTTCACAAGTACCATGGGTGAGCTCCATGGACTAGCTGATGGTTCGATGAGGCCGCTGTCGCTCATTTCTTGTACGATTTGACTTTGAGTGCTGACTTGAACTCATTGAGTACTCTTACCGGAATACGTCCATCTTGTCATAGCCAGGGTTTTTCCTACAATACATTCGGTGTTGATTTGTTTGCTGCCTCGACAAACCACAATTTGTTTGTCCCACAATCTCCATCGACATTTTCCCAGATTACTGCTTCTGATTTTGCTGGTATTTGCTGAATTTCTGCCACTAGCACTCGCTTACTGCTGTAGCCTTTCTAGTAGCCGAAGTTAAGTGGCACATCCATGTTCTTATATCGCATCGTCTTGCTTTGCATGTCGATCTTGATGCCTTGGTCGGTTAAGAAGTCCACTCCAATTATGATTTCATCAACAATCTCTGCCAATATAAAATTGTGTAGTACCATGACGTTCCCAATTGCTACTTCACATGCTACTTCTCCAATTACCTGGGTGTCCTATCCCGTGGCTGTACGTAATCTTTCTCAAAGCAATGGTCTTATCTTCTTGTGGACTAAATCTGATCGAATGATGGAATGAGATGCACTCGTATCTATAGTCAGTAAACGTTCCTTTCCATCCACATGTCCTCCGAGAGTAAGATTGCTTAACCTTCTTCCAATTTGCGAGATAGAGGGGCATTCAATTGAGGGAGCCAGCTGTCGCCCCTTGCGGCTGACTCGCTTTAGTTTAACGATTGAGTGGACTTGGAGACTTGCTCATCTCCTTCAGCCCTGCGTTTACGGCCACCCACATTGTTGGAACTATTGGGATTGTTACTGCAATAACGTGCAATGTGCCCTGGCTTTCCACACTTAAAGCACTTGACGGCACCATCGTTTTTCTGCTGAGTTCCTTAAAATTGTGTCTGCCCAGTCTGGCCTTTACCTTCCACGCGATGAGCTTTGTATGCAGACTTACTCAAAAGTGGGGCAGTTTTCTGAGTTAGTCCATGGAATACTGTTTCTGCAAATGTTGGCTTTGGGTTTGCGTATGTAGCTCGCTTTATATCGACGTCCCGTATTCCATTTATAAAGCTCTGAATCTTTACCCTTTCAGTGTATTCCACGGGTGCGTCCGCATTTGCGAGATGAGCCAAACTTTCAGCATCCTGCAAAGTCTCATTCGCTCTTTGGTGACGATTTTGCAACTCAATTTGGTGTATCTGTTTTCTATGCTCGCTTCCGTATCGCCTCTCTAGAGCGCCCATCAATGTTTCGTCCTCCCTCTGGTCTTTAAGATTTCGGCTGCAGGTTCTTTCAATGCGACGAACAGCGCAGCAACCGTATCTTCAGTATTCCAGTTGTTAACTGCTGACGTCTTCTCAAATTGAAGCTTTAATACCTGGAAAGGAACAGAGCCGTCAAAAGATGGAGTTTTTACCTTCGTATTGCTTGCTGAAACAGCTGGGCGATTTAATTGCAACTCCTGTATTCGACTTCTCAAAGTATCCACCTCGGCTTCGATTTTTTCCTCAAACTGCGTAATTTTCTCGTGCATACGCACTTCGAGTTTTGATGATATACGCGCCTCCTGCGCTTCGAGTTGTACTGTTATGCGTGCCTCTTGTTCTTTCAGTTGTGTTTCCATCTTGATGTAATCTGTGTCGACATTTCTGAATACGCGTTTCTTGTGCTTCAAACTTAGATGTTATTTCTGACGACATTTCTGAAATACGTGTCTTCTGTTCTTCCATCTAGGATGTTATACGGATCTCCTGCGATTCCAGTCAAGAAGACATTTCGGTTGATATTTGTGACGACATTTGCTTCAACACTGCTAGTATCGCGTTATTGTCAACACTTGCCAATGGATTCGGAGTCTCTATCGTCTCCTCCATTTTAGTCGCTGGCTCTTCCACATCAGGATAAAAGACATACTCGTCCACATTAATTCCAAACATTTAATTCCAACTGCAATACCTCTCGTAGCCGTGCTTGAAGTTCGATCTTATTGCCGGTTGTATTCAATCCACGGCTCTCCAACTCCTTCTTCAGTTGCTGGATCCTCAATTCACTCAGCTATGCCATGTCCAAGTTGTATTACCAATCTTCGGAATTTATTCAACAATTCCTCTTCTGACACCAATTGTAACGAATTTAGTGAAATTCCTCTTATTTGTAACCTTCTACTAACGTTCGTATCGCTAAAATGTTGAATAAATAACTCCAATATTCAATAATGCAAAATGATCTTTATTAGACTACTTTCAAAATAACACTTCTACTTCTCGAAATATAGCGTGCTTAATTCAAACTGAATCCTGATTGCTCAGCTGCCGCTCTTTTATACTCTGTGCTGTGTCGCTCGCATACTGCTAGGCGTTTCTATTTCTAGAATCTATTACTTATTTATCAGCTATAAACTTATAAGCTATAACTGCAGATGCACGCCTATAGCCTCTCATATGCGCGTGTATATGTGAGTGATATTTGCACAAATTATTGCCTACTGGTCGAGCAAGTAGGCCCTTCCACTTGCTATAGGTGCAAATATGAATTAAAAATTAATACTTTTGTAGGCACTTTAAGTTTTAATTCAATTTAAGAATTTACAACAAATACTATAAAACTAATTTGATGCGCTATTAATTCGCGGGTCAATAATATAAACGGACTGTATCCAACGATGATCCAAAAACTTCTAATTTCACTCAAATCGAACAGCAATGTCCAAACATTAAAAATGTATTCAATATTCCAGTATAGCGGTGCAAGCGAAGAGCGGTAAATTGTGTTGCTAATTACCTTATGCGACGACCGGTAGGTGGGAGGAAGAGATGCGTATTGCCTACGTGACTTAGTGAGGTGGCGTGATGCTAGATTGTATTGTTGTTGGTTGCGGTACCGACTTCGATGCAGCTGCAGTTTGCTCTCACTACCTATGTAGTTATAAGAATTTTGACAACGAAAAGCACGAAAGTATGTAAAATGTATAAATATGTACATATGAATGTGAAGTTGGTGACGACGACATTGCTGGTATGTAATGTATACCAATACAGTGTGCATGAAACGAAAAGTACGATGAGGAAATTGTTTGAACTGATGTGATTCAACATCCTCCCCCCTTGAAAACTGTGTTTTCAATCAAACAATAATGATGACTTAATAAAGTTGAGGGTTCGACGATGAGTGTTTGGTAACTAATTAATTTGCAAGTCGAAGATTCTATTGGTAATTTGCACACCTTTGTTATTGCTCGTTTGACTATCCCATCAGCAGTCTTTATCATGACAACACGTACTAAACCATCAGAATCAGCCATGGTTTCAACGATTCGGCCAAGTGGCCATTTGAGAGGTGGTGTATTCTCATCCCTTACTAGCACCCTGTCATTTCCCTTCAAGTTTTCTCGAACAGTTTGCCATTTATACCGGTGTTGAAGCTCCTTTAAATATTCTGAGTGCCATCGCTTCCAAAATTGCTGCTGAATGGCTTGACTGATTTGGAATCTTTTTAGAGTCACAATATTCACGTCAGACAATGATGGCTATGGAATAGTATAAAGAGTGCCTCCGGTCAAAAAATGTGCCGGCGTGATAGCTCTCAGATCGTCAGCATTATTTGATATCGGTTTAAGAGGGAGTTATGAGTCCGTGTTGGAATTTGAAATAAAAATATAAGCAGAAGCTTCTTTCAATCTTCGTTTATTTCAGAACTGCCTACATTTTTGTGTTTACTTCTATTTATACTAATTCTAAATATTGTTTGTTATTGACAAGGTTGTTATTCGAAAGATGTTTACATGTTAAGTATAATGTTATCAAAATGCTTTGTTACTTATGAGACAAACAAGATTATGTTTCTTTGTTTGTTCTTCATTATCTCTTGAAGGGAAAAAGGTTGTTGTTATTGTTATTGTTGTTGTTATTGCTTACAGATATTTTAATTCGTAAACAATTATTATGTGTGTGTTTGGCATGTATATATGTATATATCTATCTACTTAGGGTCTAAAAGTGTTAACTCTCCCCTGTGTTGAGAAATTAAATGTCCTCATTTCAACAGCTTAGGTTTTGTATTCGTTGTAATTCGGTTAGATAAGCTAATTCGAAGTTTCTTTGGCGGTTAATATTTAATTGCAATTGCCGATAAGCATACAATTTTATAATTGAATACGTAATTAAAAATAATATAAATATTGCTATGGTCATATATAAAGTAAATTTCCAAGGATGTTTCTCAATTGGCATTAATAATTTATACATTTTTTTTACTCAGTTGAGCAGAGCTCACAGAGTATATTAAGTTTGATTGGATAACGGTTGGTTGTACATATATAAAGGAATCGAGATAGATATAGACTTCCATATATCAAAATAATCAGGATCCAAAAAAAATTTGATTGAGCCATGTCCGTCCGTCCGTCCGTCCGTCCGTCCGTTAACACGATAACTTGAGTAAATTTTGAGGTATCTTGATGAAATTTGGTATGTAGGTTCCTGAGCACTCATCTCAGATCGCTATTTAAAATGAACGATATCGGACTATAACCACGCCCACTTTTTCGATATCGAAAATTTTGAAAAACCGAAAAAGTGCGATAATTCATTACCAAAGACAGATAAAGCGACGAAACTTGGTGGATGAGTTGAATTTATGATGCAAAATAGAAAATTAGTAAAATTTTGGACAATGGGCGTGGCACCGCCCACTTTTAAAAGAAGGTAATTTAAAACTTTTGCAAGCTATAATTTGTCAGTCGTTGAAGATATCATGATGAAATTTGGCAGGGACGTTACCCCTATTACTATATGTACGCCTAATAAAAATTAGCAAAATCGGAGAAGGACCACGCCCACTTTAAAAAAAAATTTTTTTAAAGAAAAATTTTAACAAAAAATTTAATATCTTTACAGTATATAAGTAAATTATGTCAACATTCAACTCCAGTAATGATATGGTGCAACAAAATACAAAAATAAAAGAAAATTTCAAAATGGGCGTGGCTCCGCCCTTTTTCATTTAATTTGTCTAGGATGCTTTTAATGCCATAAGTCGAACAAAAATTAACCAATCCTTGTGAAATTTGGTAGAGGCTTAGCTCCTAGGACGATAACTGTTTTCTGTGAAAAAGGGCGAAATCGGTTGAAGCCACGCCCAGTTTTTATACACAGCCGATCGTCTGTCCTTCCGCTCGGCCGTTAACACGATAACTTGAGCAAAAATCGATATATCTTTACTAAACTCAGTTCACGTACTTATCTGAACTCACTTTGTATTGGTGTAAAAAATGGCCGAAATCCGACTATGACCACGCCCACTTTTTCGATATCGAAAATTACGAAAAATGAAAAAAATGCCATAATTATATACCAAATACAAAAAAAGCAATGAAACATGGTAATTTTATTGGTCTATTGACGCAAAATATAACTTTAGAAAAAAACTTGGTAAAATGGGTGTGACACCTACCATATTAAGTAGAAGAAAATGAAAAAGTTTTGCAGGGCGAAATCAAAAGCCCTTGGAATCTTGGAAGGAATACTGTTCGTGGTATTACATATATAAATAAATTAGCGGTACCCGACAGATGATGTTCTGGATCACCCTGGTCCACATTTTGGTCGATATCTCGAAAACGCCTTCACATATACAACTAAGGGCCACTCCCTTTTAAAACCCTCATTAATACCTTTAATTTGATACCCATATCGTACAAACACATTCTAGAGTCACCCCTGGTCCACGTTTATGGCGATATCTCGAAAAGGCGTCCACATATAGAACTAAGGCCCACTCCTTTTTAAAATACTCATTAACACCTTTCATTTGATACCCATATCGTACAAACAAATTCTAGGGTCACCCCTGGTCCACCTTTATGGCGATATCTCGAAACGGCGTCCACCTATGGAACTAAGGATTACTCCCTTTTAAAATACTCATTAGCACCTTCCTTTTGATACCCATATTGTACAAACAAATTCTAGGGTCACCCCTGGTCCACCTTTATGGCGATATCTCGAAACGGCGTCCACCTATGGAACTAAGGATTACTCGCTTTTAAAATACTCATTAACATCTTTCATTTGATACCCATAGCGTACAATCGCATTCTAGAGTCACCCCTGGTCCACCTTTATGGCGATATCTCAAAACTTTAGAAAAAACTTTATAAAATGGTTGTGACACCTACCATATTAAGTAGAAGAAAATGAAAAAATTCTGCAGGGCGAAATAAAAAACCCTTAAAATCTTGGCAGGTATTACATATATAAATAAATTAGCGGTATCCAACAGATGATGTTCTGGGTCACCCTGGTCCACATTTTGGTCGATATCTGGAAAACGCCTTCACATATACAACTACCACCAGTCCCTTTTAAAACTCTCATTAATACATTTAATTTGATACCCATATCGTACAAACACATTCTAGAGTCAGCCCCTGGTCCACCTTATGGCGATATTTCGACACGGCGTCCATCTATAGAACTAAGGCCCACTCCTTTTTAAAATACTCATTAACACCTTTCTTTGATACCCATATTGTACAAACAAATTCTAGGGTCACCCCTGGTCCACCTTTATGGCGATATCTCGAAACGGCGTCCACCTATGGAACTAAGGATTACTTCCTTTTAAAATACTCATTAACGCCTTTCTTTTGATACCCATATTGTACAAACAAATTCTAGGGTCACCCCTGGTCCACCTTTATGGCGATATCTCGAAACGCCGTCCACCTATGGAACTAAGGATTACTCGCTTTTAAAATACTCATTAGCACCTTTCATTTGATACCCATATCGTACAAACGCATTCTAGAGTCACCCCTGGTCCACCTTTATGGCGATATCTCGAAAAGGCGACCACCTATACAACTACCCCCACTCCCTTTTAAAACCCTCCTTAATACCTTTAATTTGATACCCATATCGTACAAACATATTCTAGAGTCACCCCTGGTCCACCTTTATGGCGATATCTCGAAACGGAGTCCACCTGTGGAACTAAACATCACTCCCTTTTAAAATACTCATTAACACCTTTCTTTTGATACCCATATTGTACAAACAAATTCTAGGGTCACCCCTGGTCCACCTTTATGGCGATATCTCGAAACGGCGTCCACCTATGGAACTAAGGATTACTCCATTTTAAAATACTCATTAACACCTTTCATTTGATACCCATATCGTACAAACGCATTCTAGAGTCAACCCTGATCCACCTTTATGGCGATATCCCTAAATGGCGTCCACCTATAGAACTATGGCCCACTCCCTCATAAAATACTCTTTAACACCTTTCATTTGATACCCATATTGTACAAACAAATTCTAGAGTCAACCCTGATCCACCTTTATGGCGATATCCCTAAATGGCGTCCACCTATAGAACTATGGCCCACTCCTTCATAAAATACTCCGTAATGCCTTTCATTTGATACACATGTCATACAAACACATTCCAGGGTTTCACTCGGTTCATTTTCCTACATGGTTATTTTCCCTTATGTTGTCACCATAGCTCTCAACTGAGTATGTAATGTTCGGTTACACCCGAACTTAACCTTCCTTACTTGTTGTATGTTAGTAAACTTATAATCTGTTTCGGAGTTTATAATTCTTAGTACATTGACCATTTCATTCTGGTGAGCATGTATTGCATTTTTTATTTCTCGTTTGTGGTTAACATAAGTTTTATTATCAATTGTTGTATTAAAATTAAATTGGATTAAATGTGGACTAATTGGGAACCAGCATCAACATTAGCAGCAACATCAGCACTGAAATCCAGCGAAGAATCAATCTTGCCAATAAATGCTACTTTGGACTAGGTAGGCAATTGAAAAGTAAAGTCCTCTCTCGGCGAACGAAAATCATACTCTACAAGTCACTTATCGTACCCGTCCTGCTATATGGGGCAGAAGCATGGACCATGACAACAGCAGATGAAGCGGCTTTGGGAGTGTTCGAGAGAAAAGTTCTTCGAAAGATTTATGGACCTGCTACGCGTTGGCGATGGCGAGTGCCGAAGAAGATTTAATGATGAGCTGTACGAGCTATACGCAGACATCAACATAGTCCAGCGAATTAAAACGCAGCGGCTGCGCTGGCTAGGCTATGTTATGCGAATGAAAGATGATGCTCCGGCCAAGAAAGTGTTTCTATCGGAACCCGCCTATGGAAGCAGAGGTAGAGGGCGGCCCCCACTCCGTTGGAAGGACCAGGTGGAAAACGATTTAAACTCCCTTGGTGTGACCAATTGGCGCCGGTTGGCGGAGCGAAGGAGCGACTGGCGCGCCTTGTTGGACGGCCATAACCGTTTAGACGGTTAAGCGCCAATTAAGTAAGTAAGTAAGTAAATGTGGACCATTTATTTTAAGTCCGTTCCATGTGTGTTCATAGTCGATAATAATCTTACCGTCGTCTATTACTTGTAAGGGAATATTATTTTCTTGAATTATATTACAATGTGCTTTTGTTTTAATAATAAAGGAATGGTACAATTATCATTTGGTTCTTTTTACAAATATAAGTCCCTATATAATTTTTACATTTTGATAAGTTGGTGAATTTATTATTACATAAAGCAATTCTATTATAAAGCTGATATTTTCCATATTTAAAGGCTAATGGAGTAAGATTATACATTTTACATTTTTCGGTTATTACAGGATATTTGTAAATTGTAATAATAGCATCATTAAAGGTACATACGTGTATGTCGGAATATTCTAGTACATTTATTATGGGAATATCATATATTTCGTTTTTTATTACTTGCTGTATATCTCTAAAATTAAGTGGACCAGAGAAGAAATTTCCTGTTTTCGCAAAGTTAATGGTATTTGTAATAGTTAATAATTCGTTATATATTTCTGTAGGTACTGACTGATCAAAAATTAATTCTGGATTTAGTGTTGCTAAAATTTTTTCAAACCTGGAATTTATTTTCCTTTGCTGATTATTATTTTCAATAAGCTGGTTAAGTCCTGTTTTAATTTCTACAAGATCATCGTGATCTGGTATTCCTGTTACAAATTTTAATACTGATCCTAAAAAATTTATGGCACGTTTGGCACGATACTCGGATGGTTTTAACTGTGACTTCAAAGCTTCTATTTTTTCAATTAGTATATTTTTTTCTTCGTTTTGAGTTGAGTCATAACTAGTTAGCACAATTTTTTCATACGGTTCTAATATTATAGATAAGTTCGATATATGGTAAAGGTAGGATGAACTCTCGTAGGTATATACACTATCTAACTCTGTAAGAACATATTTCTTACCAGACAAGTCTGTGATCTTATCGCAAAATCCGTAGGTAGCTATTATTAAAATAAGGAAGCCTATTCGTTGCATGGTGTGCTAGTTTTCTTTATACTGTCCTTGTGAATGATTTTTCCCCTCGCTGTTAGGATTGTGTCCCCACGATCTTCGTTTACTTTGTGTTTATTGTACTTTGTTGCAAGTTTATTACGCCGATCTGTTCGGCTATAAATTGTATCACCTGGTTTATATATAATTGTTTTCCTTTTTTTATTATGGTGCCTGAGGAGTTTCTCTTGTTTATCCACAAGTATGTCCTTGATATTAGGATATTTGTCTCGGTTGTAAAAAACCTGTTGTTGTTGTTGTAGCAATGCTCGCCCCACCCCAATAGGCGCGACCGATCACAAATTGTCATCAATATCCTCTAACGGAGTCCAAGGAAACTTGCCGTTTCAACAGGGGTGGACCATAAGGAAAGGGGTGTTAGAGGCGTTGGTTCCACATTACAATTAAAGAGATGGTTGGTGTCATGTGGGGACACATTGCAAGCAGGGCATACATTTTGTATGTCGGGGTTGATTCTGGATAGGTAAGAGTTTAACCTGTTACAGTATCCAGAACGAAGTTGAGCAAGAGTGACACGCGTTTCCCTGGGGAGTATGCGTTCCTCTTCTGCGAGTTCTGGATATTTTTCTTCAAGTACTGGATTCACCGGGCAATTCCCGACATACAGGTCCGACGCCTGTCTATGGAGTTCACCAAGGACCTGCTTGTGTTTTCCCGCTTCATACGGCTGGGTTCTCAGGTGCCGTATTTCCTCAAAATGCTTACGGAGATGACTCCTTAGGCCCCTAGGCGGTGCTGGTTCGTCAATCAGATGTCTGTTGGATGCCCAGGTTTTCTGGGTATTCAACAGAAAACTGTTTGGTCAGCATCTCATTCTCTCCCTGATGGGAGTATTCTCGCCCTCATTATGTAGATGGTGTTCTGGGACATAAGAAGAACAGCCCGTGGCGATTCTGAGAGCAGTATTTTGGCAGGCCTGTAGTTTCTTCCAGTGGGTGGTTTTTAGGCTTGGCGACCCATATGGGTTGACGCGTAGCACGTAATCGGCTGGCTATTGCTTTGTATGTGGTCAGAGCGTTTCTTTATCTTTTCCCCAGGTACTGCAGCAAGGATTTGAGGATTTTATACGGCTCTGATTCTTGGAACAATGCGGTTGCGTGCGCACCTAAATGTAGATCCTGATCAAACGTCACACCAAGATTTTGGGTGTAGGACAGTCCGTAGCGTAGTACCATCGACGTGGATATTCAATATGGTCGACATTTGGGGCGTCCATGTTGTAAATAAGGTCGCGGAAGATTAGTCGTGACAATGCCAGGTTTCGCGAGGCGAAAAAACTGGAGAGATCAGGGAGATAGCGTTTTATTTTATTGCATAGCTCATCGATCTTTGGGCCTGGGCCTGTGGCCATTATTGTGCAGTCATCGGCGTAGGAAACGATTGTGACTCCTTCCGGTGGTGAAGGTAACTTAGATATGTAGAAATTAACAAAAGCGGGGATAGGACATCACCCTGTGGCACCCCTTGTTTATTCTCCTTTGTTTTGATGTTTCGTTTCTGGAATTGCACCCGATGCCTGCCGACCACCCAGATAATTGCGGTCCACCTTTTAACATGGGGAAGGTGGACCCTTCCAGGTCTTGCAGTAACGAGCCATGGTTGACCGTATCAAAAGCTTTTTGATAGGTCTAACGCTACGAGTACTGTTCTATGGTGGGGATATGATTCAAACCGCAATTTATCTGGGTGCCATGACATTAGCGCGGAGGTAGTGCTATGGAGTTTCCTGAAGCCATGCTGCTGAGGCTAGCTGCAATGTGCTTGAAATAAGGGAGCAAAATGGCTTCAAGCGTCTTTGCCACTGGCGATAGGAGAGATATCGGACGATATGACTCACCTACGTTAGCTGGTTTCCCAGCTTTAGTAGCGGGACCACCTTGGCCATTTTCCATTTCTCGGGTATGACAAAGTGGAAAGAGACAGGTTTGAAGACATGCGCTAAGTATTTGAAACCCTCTTCCCTAGGTTTTTAAGCATCGGCATGGCTATGCCGTTCTGGGCCCACTGCTTTGGATGGTTTAGCGCGACCAATGGCGTCCTCAACCTCTCTAGCGGTGATGGTAATTGGTGACGCGCTGAGTTTGTGTTATGTGCGTGTCTATTGGCTCACGTCTATCTTTGTCGACCGTAGGATGCATTATATATTGTCGGCAGAAAGCGCTCGCGCATTTTTTCGCATCCGACGCACCTTATCGCCAAAGGCGATGGAAACTTTGTCTTTGTGCTTAGTCGGATTCGATAGGGACTTTACGGTGGACCAAAGTTTACCTACACCGGTAGAGAGGTTACAACCTCTAGGTGTTCTTCCCATTCGCCCGCTTGTGTTCGTCCACAAGCAATCTGATGCGTTGGTTTATATCCCTTATTTGGGGGTCGCCTGGATCAAGCTGTCTTATAAGGTCGTAAAAACCTCTTCGGGTTTATACCCTGTTGTGGAGTGTATCGTCCTCTTGTATTGGCGAACTGCGTTGAATAATTCGTCACCGGGAGCAGTATTATTTTCTGCAGCTAAACTTTGGCAAAGTTCAATTAGAGTGCTATGTATCCGTTCAACTTGAGCGTTTGATGTTGAATGATGTACAGGCGTAACTGAGTGTGTTATTTGTAGCCGGCTGTACAAGAATTTCGTTATGTTGCTCTTAAATATACTTTCGTTATCAGTCATGAGGTACTTGGCATTTGGGTAGACTTGTGTGAGTACTTCTTCTATGTATTCGTGGCAGTTTGTCTTTGTGTCCAATTTTCGTAAGAAGCAGTATTTGGAATATCTATCTGTAGAACTAAGGTATTGTTTGTTGTTGATATGGAAAATATCCATCTGTATATACTCTCCTACTTGTGTTGGTATTGGACTTTTTCCAATAGGTTGTTTATTTGGCTGTCTTTCGTATTTATGCTGTAGACATATTTCACAGTCTACGGCTAGTTTACGGCACATTTCTTTAATATTGGGCCAGTATTGAGTCAACAATATTTCTTGCGTGTTATTTTTGTAGTTCCTATGCGCACGTTTATGTGTTTTTGTGATGATTTCTCTTTGTTCGTTTGGAGAAGTTACGTCGTTTAACTTATTTTGGGCTAGCACTAGGTTATAATTAGGGAAGGCGGAGACAATTTCTTGTTTTAGGTGAAACAGTATTTCCTCATCTATCTTTATCGCATTAGTAACTTTTGGGTTAAGTACATCTTTAAGTTTAGATAGTAAGTCCGGGGTTTCTCTATAAAATATTGTATGTCTAAACCGACCAGGAAATATTGTTTGACTGAGGACTTCATTCCTTTCATTATCTTGTAACACAATTATTTGATTTCTGAAAGCGTTAAGTGGTTGTTTAACTTTCTTCATAATTTCTACAGGAGAACTTTGTTGCGAATGGTCGGAACAATTCGTTGAAGTATTTATTTGTTGTCGCGAAAGCGCATCTGCAACGACATTCTGGTGTCCAGGTTTATATACAAGTTTGGCACCGTATTCTTCAATTAGGTTTTTCCAACGCTTTAATTTCGCATTCGGATTTTTTTCGGAAATTGAAAATATTAGCGATTGGTGGTCCGTGTAAATTGTCAAGTTTGCCACACCATACAAATAATTTCTAAGTTTTTGCAAGGACCAAACGATTGCTAGTAGTTCTTTTTCATTGGTACTATAGTTTTGTTCTGTTTCACTTAGAGTGCGTGAAATGAATGCGATCGGGTGACGATTTTGTGACAGAACTGCCCCGATAGCGAAATTACTAGCATCGGTTGTTAGACTAAATGGTTTAGAGAAATCAGGCTGGAAAAGTTCAACTTGCTCTTGTAGAGCGTTTTTTATTTTTTCCAAGGCTTCTTCGGCTGCTGTATCTAATTGTATTGGTATTTTAGCACTTTGATTTTTTGATACCATTCCTAATTCTCCTCTCAAATTAATCGTTAAAGGTTTCGTGATTTTAGCAAAATCCTTTATAAACTTCCTGTAGTAACTAGCAAGTCCTAGGAAAGATCTCAATTCTTTCCAATTTTTTGGTTTTGGGTATTTCTTTATAGTTTCGAATTTTTTTGGGTCTACCGTAATTCTATTATGTTTTATAATGTGTCCAAGGTATTCAACTGAATCCTGGAAAAAATTTGACTTTTCGTCAGAAATTTTCATGTTAGCATTATGAAGCGCGTTAATTATAATCCGGATGTGTTCCATATGTTCTTCTGGTGTAGATGAATAAATTAGTACGTCATCAATATAAACATACGCGAACTTTCCGATATACTCTCTAAGGATGTCGCCAACGCATCGTTGAAATATGGAGGGTGCATTCTTTAACCCGAATGGCATTCTGATAAATTCATACTTTGCGCCGTTGACAGAGAATGCTGTCTTTTCTCGATCAGGTTCTTTAATTAAAATCTGGTGAAACCCTGATTCTAAATCTATTGTGGAAAAAATCTTGGCTTTTCCGAGGTTTTGTATTGTCATATTAATATCTGGAATTGGATATCTGTCAGTAATCGTATGAGAATTTATCTTTTGGAAGTCAACAACTATACTCCGTTTGGGCTTGCCTTGGTCATCGCTGCCCTTTTTTGGTACACGTCCATATAGGTGAATTATATGGGCTTTTGCTTGGTTGTATTATACCGTCGTTTAAGAGTTTCTCAATTTCTTTCTTGGCAAAGTCGTGATCGGACATGGGATATGGGTATTGTTTTGTTCATATAGGGTCTTCCGATTCGGTCTTGATAGCTGCTTGTATTGTGGTTGTAAAAGGCAATTTACCATTTGTATTATTATTTCTATTCATTAGCGCTTCCACCTGATCTTTAAATTTTTCGTTATTTATTGTATAATTAATCCTTGGTTCTGCTGCCAGGATCTTCTTCTTCTGATACTTCAAGCTATAGCCAAATAACCTAACTTCTGCCTTCATTTGGCGTAATCCCTGTTCTCCGAGAATCATGTCAAGTCGTTTAGTTCCCTTATTTCATAGAACGTTAAATGATGCCCGTACATCGTTATAACTTTTTTAGAATTTACAATTGAGTAACCATGTAAGGTTTTGGTTTTGAATGGTTTTTAATTTAATAGATTTTCCTATATTACAATTTATATTAATATCGCGGGTTCGAATCGAGCTCAAGGCCTAACAATAATTTTTATCATTATTATTGTTATGATAAATTTTTTCTTAATTGAAAAAATTTTTAAATTAGAATAGAAGAAAGAAAAAATTTAGACAACTGCCAAAGCTCGTTGTATAGATCCATTTCGGGAACTGCTAAATTCCTTCATCGGCAACGTTTAGGCGCTGCTGCTATAACCATTCAGCCATCACAGCGGTTTTTTGTTTGTCTTCATTAATCCTACTTCTATTCTGGTTCGTGCCAATTGATATTCACAACACTGCGATATCTGTTGCAGAATGGCTGTGAAAATTGGACTTGTTTGTTGGCAATGCTGCCATAGTGTCATATTTTATTGACACTTTTCCCCGTGCTCTGGGATGTATTAACAATTTTTGTTGTTATATCGGCCTACTGATTTTAAGATCGCGGGTTCGAATCGAGCTCAAGGCCTAACAATAATTTTTTATCATTTTATTGTTATGATAAATTTTTTCTTAATTGAAAAAATTTTTAAATTAGCATAGAAGAAAGAAAAATTTAGACAACTGCCAAAGCTGGTTGTATAGATCCATTTCGGGAACTGCTAAATTCCTTCATCGGCAACGTTTAGGCGCTGCTGCTATAACCATTCAGCCATCACAGCGGTTTTTTGTTTGTCTTCATTAATCCTACTTCTATTCTGGTTCGTGCCAATTGATATTCACAACACTGCGACATCTGTTGCAGAATGGCTGTGAAAATTGGACTTGTTTGTTGGCAATGCTGCCATAGTGTCATATTTTATTGACACTTTTTCCCCGTGCTCTGGATGTATTAACAATTTTTGTTGTTATATCGGCCTACTGATTTTAAGATCGCGGGTTCGAATCGAGCTCAAGGCCTAGATATAACAACAAAAATTGTTAATACATCCCAGAGCACGGGGAAAAAGTGTCAATAAAATATGACACTATGGCAGCATTGCCCACCAACAAGTCCAATTTTCACAGCCATTCTGCAACATATGTCGCAGTGTTGTGAATATCAATTGGCACGAAACCAGATAGAAGTAGGATTAATGAAGACAAACAAAAAACCGCTGTGATGGCTGAATGGTTATAGCAGCAGCGCCTAAACGTTGCCGATGAAGGAATTTAGCAGTTCCCGAAATGGATCTATACAACGAGCTTTGGCAGTTGTCTAAATTTTTTCTTTCTTCTATTCTAATTTAAAAATTTTTTCAATTAAGAAAAATTTATCATAACAATAATAATGCTAAAAAATTATTGTTAGGCCTTGAGCTCGATTCGAACCAGCGATCTTAAATCAGTAGGCCGATATAACAACAAAAATTGTTAATTTATATTAATATAATTGTTAGTGGAGCCTGTGTCAATTAATAAGGTAACGGGTGTGCCGCTTAGGCCGCATTTTGTCTGTAAGCAAGGCAACCCGTTTATTCGCCAAAAAAAATTCCTGCCTGCTTCAAATTGTTCTTCATAATTAGGTACGTCCACTGACTCTAGATCTTCTCTATTTAATTGGTTAATTCTTTGGAACTTCCTATCTGGCGGAGAAGTGGCGTTATTGTAGCTAGATGCCCTATCTCTTTTATATACATGGTTTGATTTAAAAGGATTTTGACTTACGGCATTATTGTACTTGGTTGTCTGCATGAATTGTCTGGATTGGTCTATGTCCATTGGAGTAGGTGTGGGTTGTTGTTGTCGCTGTGGTGGTTGTTGTTGGTGTTGTTGATTAAAACTACTTGCCTGGTAGTTGTGATTCTGCATCCTTACGTTTGGCTTGTAATATCTTTCCTCTTTATGTTGTGAGTAGGTGTTTTCGGTTTGTGCTGTGTTGATGCCGTCTGCTGTTACTTTCTAGTCTAGGCCGTGTCTCGAATTCCGCATTCTCATTGTCGTATGGTAATGGTAGAAGCTATCGCATATGCCTATTCCAAATTTTCTGGGTTATGGCTGTACAATGTACCGCTTGTATATCTGATTATCGTATGCTATCATTCCCTTGTGATCATTGGACATCTCAATTTTTGATAGGGCTAAATTAAGTGCCTTAAAAACATCGCTGTGGAATTCTGCAAGGGTTTTTCTACCCTGTGTGATTCGCTTCATTTCATCCAGAAGCACATATAGTGGGCGTTGGTCTGCATTTGTATAATCCAATCTATTAATGATTGAATAAAAATTCAATTGGGGTGTTGTGGTTTCGTCAGAACGTTAGCAGCGTGTTCAGTAATTTTTGTGCGCATTTTTCCCAGAGCACTGTAATATTTGGGGTGGTCTTGGAAGGTCTTTATAGCTTCCATGAATGTCCACACTTGCGATCTCCATGATCGGTATTGCTCCATATCCCCGTCAAATTTTGGTAGGGATTTGAAAAGCTCAAGGTCGATATCCTTGGCGTCAGTAATATTTAGTTTTACCTCTTCGTACAAAATCAATGCTTCCGGAGCGTTTCGTTGTTCTAGTGAGGCAATTTTCTGCATGAATTCCGTTTTTTGTTGCTGCATCTGGTTCGTCAGTACGGTGAACTGGGCATTTAGTTGGGCCAGTTGTTGTTCTATTGTACACTTATTTATGTTTCTGTGTTCGTCGTAGGATTTTTGCTTTTTTCCGCTCAGAAGTCTCCGTAAAGTATCCAGATTTTCACTTCACTCTTTTGTCTCAATTTTTCAGAGATATTATTATTTATCCGCTTTTTTTAATAAATGAGTGTTGGCAGTCTTTCTTCCCGTGGATTGATTTTTTCAATAGAAAAAAGGCTTAAGGTTCGGTTGAGCCCCCAGTTATGAGTCCGTGTTGGAAGTTGAAATAAAAATATAAGCAGAAGCTTCTTTCAATCTTCGTTTATTTTCAGAACTGCCTACATTTTTGTGTTTACTTCTATTTATACTAATTCTAAATATTGTTTGTTTATTGACAAGATTGTTATTCGAAAGATGTTTACATGTTAAGTATATCAAAATGCTTTGTTACTTATGAGGCAAACAAGATTATAGGGGGACTCATGTAACCGTATAAATTTATCTAGTGCGTAAACGAACTGTCAAATTTTGTATGAAAAATCATTTACACAATTTGTATAAATTTACGCGCACATTTCATTGTGTAAACGCGGTAAACTCAAAGGAATGCAACCTTGCAGACATTACAGCAGGCATTTTCATCAGAAATCTTCAACATCAGAAAGTCAATTACAAGAATATCTTAGTAAAGACGTTTTAATTTTGATTTTTCACTTAATCTTGGCATTTTTTTAATTTGTATAACAATCAAAAAATTTTTGTTTGGCAATAATACAGCTGATAAACAATCAAGTTTATCAAGAGTATTTCTAGATGCGTATATGCTTTCATGAGTCCCCCTTATGTTCTTTGTTTGTTCTTCATTATCTCTTGAAGGGAAAAAGGTTATTGTTATGTTATTGCTTACAGATATTTTAATTCGTAAACAATAATTATGTGTGTGTTTGGTATGTTTATATGTATATATGTATATGTATATCTATCTACTTAGGGTCTAAAGGTGTTAACTAGGGCGACTGTTTATCATGGCCTCTACTTGGCAGCATACTGTATTTAGTTCATCGAATTTCAACATGTGAGCTCCAATCGCGCGATTTAAATAATATTTGGCTTGCTTTACTGCACTTTCCCAAAGTCCACCGAAATGCGGTGACCTTGGGGGTACGGATTTCCAATTTATGCCTTCTTCAGCCATGAAGGTTTGTACCGAAGAAATGTGTTGCTGCGAGGCGAAGAGGGTCAAGAGTTCTCTGCACTTGCCTCGCCGAGCGATAAATCTCTTAAGTGTAGAGATAAATGCCATTGTACTTAAATCTGGAACTAATTCCAAATGCACTGCCCTAGTAGTAAAGCAGATAAATATAGCCAAGTAGACCTTGATAGAGCCCCTACCCCTTAACTGTGGAGCTATGAAAAGGGTCCGCAATAGTCAACCCCAGTTGTTGCGAAGGGGAATGTGGGCTCAACTCGTTCTTGTGGTAGTTACCCCATTATTTGATTATGCAGTTGAGATTTATTGCGATAGCATAGTATACATTATGCACAACCTGTTTTATAGTATATCTAGCGTTAATAACCCAAAATTTATCACGCAAAATACTTAGCAGGGTTGACAACCAGCGTGCATATGACGACGATGAAGATAATCGATGAGAGTGTATACAAAGGGGTGTGTTCTTGGGAGCAGAATTGGATGCTTAGCATCGAAAGGTAGCGAAGAATTTTTTATGCTTCCACCAACACGAATCAACGAGTTATGAATAAATGGCAATAGCTGATTGAAGTTGGACTGTCGACTTCCTTTACCTTCCTGTAATTGCTTGTATTCAGCTGCAAACGCTTGCCTTTGTATGTAGCCACAAATGAGAAATAAAGCAGAATCTAGTTCTTCTGCGACGATTGAACCTCAACACGTAGTTGGTGAGCGACGAGAGCGTGATATGAAGCGATGAACATAAACGAAAATGAAAAGTAGTTTAGTATAGTTATTGGCATATTTATGCCTTGCAATCAGGTCGTCTGACTCTGCTGCTAGCAGAGCATTATTTTGTTTACGTTGCTCGGGAAGGGTTTCAATGTTATTAATTGGATTTTTGGGTCAGGTGATTGTTTTTGTTGCAGAAAATATGGTCCATGGAACCATAGAGAATTATCGATGAGGTCCTGTACCATTGCTCCACGTGAAACAAGATCAGCTGAAATTTTCTTGCCAACTTTAGTTTGCTGTTAGCTGTTGGATCCTTGGCACGCTATTGGCAACGAATGTTGTCCATTGCGTGGGCTCACCCTATATCCATGATAATACAATGGTCGAATCTGACCAACAATGTATGTTGCTAGCTTCTGTCCTAAATGTAGTTACTACCGATTGTAACAACTGTGTTAAGAGAACAGCCGCGGATATTTCCAATTTAGGAAGAGTCATCTCTTTTGTTGGTGCCACTCTTGATTTGGCGCATATAAGAGATGTATGTATTGTTCCCTCGTACCGCGAAACTGCGTAAATGCACGCGCCGTATGCCTTTGTACGTGCATCTGAAAAAGCATGTAGTTGCGCTTCAAAATCAAAATTTACTAACCTTGGAGTTTTTAAATTGCTAATCGATGTAATTTGGTGGCATATGTCCGTCCACTGTGTGTCGATTTGCATTGGCACGCTTTCGTCCCACGATAATTTCAGCTTCCAGAGCTGCTGCATTAATAGTTTTCAGGTAACGACGATGGGGTTTAACAACCCAAGCGGATCGAAGATGCTCGCAATTCTCGACAGAATAGTGCGTTTGCTGATATTTGACGATGCTGGGTCCAAAGACGAGTACGAAAACAGAAAATTGTCGTCTTGGGGTGACCAGTTCAGACCTAGCGCCTTGATATATGAAACGCCGCCAATATTTACATTTACTTCTCTATCGGCGTCTGGTATGTCAGCTATAACGTTGTGGTGATTCGACGCGAACTTTCGAAGAAGAAATCCTCCTCCAGCTAATAAATCGATGACTTCATTTTTAATAGCCACCACTTCCTCGATAGTTGCAGCGCCAGTCATTAAGTTGTCAACATGAAAGTCACGGAGAGTGACTGCAGCCCCAATCGAGTGTGTCGAAACATTGTCGTAAGCTAACTGCCGAAGACATCTCACTGCCAAAAAAGGGGCACAACTGGTTCCATATGTGACGGTCTGCAACTGATAAGTGCAGAGCTCTTGATCGGGTGCGCTTCTTCATAAAATGCATTGATACTTCGCATCTCTCTCATCCACGATGATTTTCCGATACATTTTTGTTATATCGGCCATTAATACGAACCGATACGTTCGAAAGCGGAGAAGAATGGGGAATATGTCGTCTTGCAACGTAGGACCACTTCGAAGAACATCGTTTAGTGCAACTTCATTTGATGTGCGACAGGACGCATCGAACACCACTCGCAGCCTTGTCGATGAATTGTCCAATTTGACCACACAGTGGTGGGGAATGTACGTTCTGGCCTTCGATGACAATTCATTTGGTTGTAATAAGACCATATGTTTTAAGTCGATTTATTCCTCTATAAAGTTTTTATATTCGTCTTTAATCGCACTGTCGGTAAGTATTCTCTTCTCCACCGACCAGAGCTTACGACGAGCGATTTCGTATGACTGACCAAGCTTGCTTGGACTTGTCGAGAAAGGCAAACGAACAATAAATTTGTGTGTTATAGGGCAACGAGTTGTTGTTTTTTGGAAATATACCTCACACTCCTCCTCTTCCAACATACGCTCGGCCTTTCGGGAATGATAGCCCTCTTCTAATTTCCATAACTTCTCTAAAAGAGTGTCTATTGACGGTTGCGCTGTTGTGGTATGTGTGCTGAGGGGGGTGAAGGTTGTTGACGAAGTAAGCAACGTCGATGATGAAACCAATGGTCGTGACCTTATAGCACCAGTTACAATCCAGCCTAGTTGCGTGTTCTGTAGTGCTGGCAGATTTTTGTCCATTTCATCTCACCCACCGATAGAATGTCGAAAAAGAGCCCAGCCGCGATGAGCAAGTCGATAGGACCAGGGCAGTTGAAGAAGCGGTCAGCTAAACTGATATTTTTGGTATTCCCCAATAGGATACATCAATACAATTTTGTCGAAATCGATGGTAGTATAACTGTTTCCAGTACCTAGGAAAATCTATTGTGAAGCGATTGGATTCTAACACAAGCGCCTTAGTATGACTTTGGTTCTTAATGCTCCAATACCGGTTACTTCGAGGTCAATTTTGGTGCGTTTTAGATGAAGCATTTGAGCCGCATGCTTCATCATAAAGTCAACTGGGATGCCGAATCAAGCAGCGCTCGTACTATTAGCCTTGTACCATGGTTAGTATAAATTTGCGCAGTTGACAGAATTACCTCACTCGTACCTGTACTGACATTCAATGTTTGTTGAAGACATGATCCAGTTTTCGGACTAAGTCCGCCTCCTCCGTCTAGCAACACCCGGCCAGGGCGGCCAAGCGCAAGTGCAGCACACTGTGCGTGCCGACCAGCACCGCGCTCACTCTCAATTCAGTTTCTAATAAACTACCGAATCGCCCACACGCATCGATCGTGCCCGCATCGCATCGCAGCGTTTTATTTTTTATTTTAACGCCCGCCCGCCGTCGCGCAACTATTGCTTTTTTTACTTTGGTTTTATAATTTAAATAAATGAAATTAATCATTATAATAAATTTTTTGTAAGTACATTTTAACCAAGTGAATTAAAGGAAAAAGATACCTATTCCTTTCCATTTTAAATTCGTGTCTTTTTTATACATGGTCCTTTTGTGCCAAAAAAGGTAACCAGCGGCAAAAGAAAAAAGGTTAAAAATAAAAAGCAACACACATTTTTTACAAAAATTAAACTCTTTTTTATATAAATACATAACAAAATAACGCGATCGGCACGGGTCCAATAAAAACATGAAGTGAGAACCCAAAAGTGTTACAAACAAAAAATTTATATAAATTGAACATACATATATATATGTGCACAAAAGCAAAAATTGAGGTGTTGCAAAAAATTAAAAAAGGCAATTGCAATTTTATTGCGAAAACCAAAAACAAAACCAAAATCCAACATAAAGGAAGAAAAGAAAAAATAGAATTTTATTAAACAAAAAAGATTTTTACAAACAAACAAAGCTTTATAAGTGCTACGTTAGGGTGGTGAAAGAAGAGAGACAAAAGAACAAAAAAAAAGAAAGTACAAAGTTTTCTTTAGGAAAAATTTTTTACGCAAAACAAAAATATCGACATACATTAAGGTGTGGAAAAAAAAAGTTGGAAAAGTGGTGAAAACATATAACCCACATCAAAAAGCCTAAACGGCACAATATTTCATTTGCTTACTCACTGTTACCAACAGGTACAGTCCCTTCAAAAAACCCATACCTATACATTTTTGAACAAATAAATTTGCATTCCAGTACCAACGGAAAATCCACTGCCCGTCTCTATATACCTCGAAAGTTCGTTGCGCTAAATACCTTGTATAATAATTATAAGTATAAAAGTATATACGTATATATGTAATATATGTATATACCCACTTAGTTCGGTAACCATCCACGAGCTATATATATATATTTCCGGCGTGAAATTCACCGCTGCCCAATTTACCCATATATACATATATTACATAAAATCTATATATATAAAAATGGTGCGAAAAATGTATAGTAATTCATCAATTGAGAACGGCAGGACCGATTTGGCTCAAATTTTTGTTCAGTTCTTCGTAATTGCTAGGAGAAGGTTTTTACGAAAGAAAATTTTGGGAAAAACCTGTGGAAAAGTCGGAAAATTGGAGAAATCGAAAATTGAGAACGGCAGGACCGATTTGGCTCAATTTTTTTTTCAGTTCTTCGTAATTGCTAGGGGAAAGTTTTTACGAAAGAAAATTTTGAGAAAACCCTGCGGAAAAGTCGGAAAATTGGAGAAATCGAAAATTGAGAACGGCAGGACCGATTTCGCTCCAATTTTTTTCAGTTTTTCGTAATTGCTAGGAGAAGGTTTTTACGAAAGAAAATTTTGGGAAAACCCTGCGGAAAAGTCGGAAAATTGGAGAAATCTAAAATTGAGAACGGCAGAACCGATTTGGCTCAAATTTATTTTCAGTTCTTCGCAATTGCTAGGAGAAGGTTTTTACGAAAGAAAATTTTGGGAAAACCCTGCGGAAAAGTCGGAAAATTGGAGAAATCGAAAATTGAGAACGTCAGGACCGATTTGGCTCAAATTTTTTTTCAGTTCTTCTTAATTGCTAGGGGAAGGTTTTTACGAAAGTAAATTTTGGGAAAACCCTGCGGAAATTCGGAAAATTGGAGAAATCGAAAATTGAGAACGGCAGGACCGATTTGGCTCAAATTTTTTTTCAGTTCTTCGTAGTTGCTAGGAGAAGGTTTTTACGAAAAAAATTTTGGGAAAACCCTGCGGAAAAGTCGGAAAATTGGAGAAATCGAAAATTGATTATTAATATAACGAGATAAATAACAGATGGTGCTGTGTTTCTGTAAGTTTCGGATAATTGTGAAATTCATTGTGATAAAATTGCATTTTGAGTGGAGAAATTAACGGGATAAATAACAGATGGCGCTGTGCTTAGGTTGAGCGTAATTTGACAGGTGCACTTTTCTTATTGTCATTTTTTATTAAACAAATGTGCTATTTTTCTTGCTGCAATTGATTCGAGTTTTTCTGATTTTCGTGTTCATCGATTTATTTTTCTGATTTCGGATAGTCATATATCGCGTATCACATCCACAAACGGTACAAGCATTACGAGCAATTGAAATTCTTTTGCGATATTTGTCAATTCGATCATTTTTTAAGAAAATAAGTTTGCGTGTAAAAAGTGAGGTTATCTTCTAGAACTGCGGGCATATATTGCGATACATTCATTCCGTAAGTATTTTTATTTTAAGAATTTTCTTTTTATTAGGATTAGTCAAAAATTACTTTATTGCATTTTAGCTAGAGTTATTTGCTTGACTAATACCTCCTATTAGACGATCAAACCTTGGACGACGTACACGCCGTGCAATAATTAGTCAGAATGTCCGTGATAATCAAACGCAAGGGGTAACGTGCAGAAGAAAATGAATGGAGACGTGCCCATATTGCACAAGATCGCGCTGCACAATCATCACCACAAATTCAACAAAATGTTGTTAGAACACCAGCCATAAATGCAGGCTTGAATCGCGCTGCTTTCGAATAGGATTCCGCAATAGCCTACAAAGATCTTCGCTGCGTTGATATCGGCTCATTGTCTGTCGTATGCCAGCATTTCAATGCTTTGAAGTTTCAATCAGAAACACCCCGGCTTATGCTGCGCTGGTGGCAAAGTGAAATGACCCGTTTTAACCCACCCGCCAGAGCCATTATATTCGTTACTCTATGGAAATACAATCCAATCAAAACATTTTCTAGAGCATACACAAAAATATAACGGATGCTTTCAAATGACATCATTTGGAGCCCAAGTTGTTGATGTACCCGGCTACAATCCCACTTTTAAAGTAATGATGTCCCATTATTATCAAAATGAACAATTATTGTTATATTTTTTTGAAATTGCTTCCAAACATTCAGATTCAAGGGCAAATTCACCATCGAGCGGGCGCTTTGTTACCACTACCGAACGAAGATCATAAGTTCCTTCAGATCTATTTCGTTGGTGATTCGGCAATTGAACTAGATCAGCGTTGTGCAATTTTTACTGCGACTAAACGTGAAATGATCGAACAATTACAAAATCTTCTGCATGAGCATAATGAATTGGTCAGATTGTTCAAAACAGCATTGGATATGATGCCTTCAGACGACCACAAAATCATTATTAGAGCAGACAAAAGACCCGCTGGAGGCCATGCAAGACAATTCAATGCTCCCACTATAAATGAAGTCGCAGTGGTGATTGTTGGCGAGAATAAGGAATCACGCGATATTGTTCTTTACCGTCGGGATGGTGGACAATTGAAGCGCGTTTACGAGACGCATCGGTCATATGATGCACTTCAATACCCGTTGATGTTCTGTCGTGAAGAGGATGGATATCACTTCAATATAAAGATGGTTAATCGAACGACAGGTGGTGGACAATTGAAGCACGTTTACGAGACGCATCGGTCATATGATGCACTTCAATACCCTTTGATGTTCTGTCGTGGAGAGGATGGATATCACTTCAATATAAAGATGGTTAATCGAACGACAGGTTTGTTTATAAGTCATCACTTCTATTTTATTTTGCAACCGAGTTCGAATTCATATTTCAGGAGAAGAAACGAATAAGAAGGTCAGCTCAATGAATTTTTATGCGTATCGTTTGATGATTCGGCGCGATGTTGACAATCATCTGTTGAGATATCGCCGGTTGTTTCAACAGTACTGCGTTGACATGTACGTCAAGGTCGAAACGGAGCGCCTCAATTTCATTCGTTTCAATCAGTCCAAGTTACGATCAGATGAATACATACACTTGCGTGATGCCATGGCTACTGAAGGAGACGCAACCAACATCGGTTGTTTGACCATTCTTCCAGCTACTTACGTTTGAAGCCCGCGCCACATGCATGAGTACGCTCAGGATGAGATGACGTATGTGTGGAATTACGGACGGCCGGATTTATTCATCACGTTCACTTGCAATTCGAAATGGCCTGAAATTACGAATCTCTTGCTGACAGGACAAACATCCCGCGATGGACATGACATCATTGCACGAGTGTTCAGACAAAAGATCAAAGTACTCATGGATTACATCGTTAAGCATAAGGTTTTTGGCATAATCCGTTGTTGGATGTACTCGGTTGAATGGCAGAAGCGTGGCTTACCACATGCACACATTTTGCTTTGGATGATCGACACGATCCGTCCAGATGATATTGATTCGATCATTTCGGCCGAAATACCAGATCCAGAAACTGATCCGGAGCTGTATTCCGTTGTGACAACGAACATGATCCATGGGCCTTGCGGAGTTCGCAACCCAGACTCGCCATGCATGGAAAACGGAAATTGCACAAAGCGCTTCCCCCGTCCGTTGGTGGCTGACACAATCTATGGAATCGACGGATATCCATTGTATCGGCGTCGTTCTCCAGATAACAATGGCAAATCAATCGTGAAGAAAGTGAAAGGAAACAATGTCATCGTCGATAACCGCTGGATCGTTCCATATTGTCCGCTTTTATCGAAAATGTTCTCAACTCACTGCAATGTTGAGTACTGCAATTCCATTAAATCCATCAAATACGTTTGCAAATATGTGAACAAAGGGAGCGACATGGCGGTATTTGGCATTGTTGAATCGAATGCAAACGACGAGGTAACGCAATTTCAACTTGGACGTTACGTGAGTTGTAACGAGGCAATTTGGCGGCTGTTTTCGTTTCCGATTCATGAACGTCGCCCGACTGTGGTACATTTGGCAGTACACTTGGAGAACGGCCAATGTGCCTACTTTACGGACGCAAATGCAGCGCAAAGAGCAGAACAGCCACCAGCTACAACGTTGACAAATTTCTTTTCAACATGCCAAAGGGATCCGTTCGCAAGGACTTTACTATATTCGGAAATGCCACGCTATTGTACATTTAACGCTGCATCAAAGAGGTTTCAACGCCGGAAAAAAGGTAATGTTGTTGCTGGCTTTACTGATGTCTATTCCACCGATGCCCTCGCACGAATATACACAGTTCACCCACGCCAAGACGAATGCTTCTATCTTCGCTTGCTTTTGGTTAACATCAGATGCCCTACATCCTTCGATTACCTGCGTACTGTGGATGGTGTGCTATGCGCCACTTTTCGAGAGGCTTGCCAACGTTTGAATTTGCTTGAAAACGATACACATTGGGACTCCACTCTCGCCGATGCAACTGTTTCTTCGCCAGCGAATCAAATACGTACATTGTTTGCGATCATCATAGCCGCATGTCATCCATCGGACCCGACCGCATTGTGGGACAAATATAAGGACGAGATGGCTGACGACATTTTACGCAGATTTCGCATGAGAACTTTGAATTTCGATCTTCAAATTAATGACGACATGCGCAACGAAGCGTTAGTTCTGATCGAAGACATGTGCATCCTCATGTGCGGCACTCTGGTGTCAACATTGGGAATGCCAGCGCCAAATCGTTCGATAAACGATGCATTCAATCGGGAGCCGCAACGGGAGCAAGACTATGAACGAGGTGAGTCCGAAAGAGTCCGAACAAATGTGCAGCTGTTGAATGCAGAGCAGAAGAACGTGTACGATTCCCTGATGAAGGCTGTTGACGATGGAACGGGAGGCATTTACTTTCTCGATGCTCCCGGTGGGACAGGAAAAACATTCGTCATTTCTTTGATTCTGGCTACAATTCGGGCAAGATCTCAAATTGCGTTGGCTGTTGCTTCCTCTGGCATTGCTACCACATTGTTGGAAGGCGGTCGAACTGCACATTCAGCTTTAAAACTGCCGATGAATATACTCACGGTAGACAAGCCAACGTGCACAATGACCAAGAATTCAGCGACAGCGAAATTGATGCGAGAATGCAAAATCATCATTTGGGATGAATGCACGATGTCGCATAAACGAGCTTTTGAGGCAGTTGACCGAACGATGAAGGATTTACGAGGTGATTCGAGACAATTTGGTGGGGCTATGATATTGCTCTCCGGAGATTTTCGCCAAACGTTACCTGTCATCCCGAAATCTACTGCTGCCGATGAACTTAATGCATGCCTGAAATCGTCGTTTTTGTGGCGGCATGTCAAGAAGTTGAAATTGACCACGAACATGAGAGTTGCGTTGCAGAACGACTCATCGGCTCTTGAATTCTCGAGACAACTGCTGGCGCTTGGCAATGGCCAAATACCTGTTGATGTTACCACTGGATTAATATCGTTCCCGGCAAATTTTTGCGAGTTCACATCGTCGAAAGAAGAACTCATCACCAAAGTGTTCCCCGGCATTGCACAAAATTATAAAAATCTCGATTGGATTAGTGAACGGGCAATACTTGCAGCGAAGAATAAGGACGTCGATAGCTTGAATTTGATTATTCAAAGTCAAATAGCTGGAGAACTGCATTCGTACAAATCCGTTGACAGCGTGCCCGACGAGGATGAAGCGACAAACTATCCGACAGAATTTTTGAACTCGCTTGATGTGCCAGGAACTCCGCCGCATAATTTACAATTGAAAGAGGGATCGATCATAATCATGTTGCGGAATCTGAATCATCCGAAATTGTGCAACGGTACGCGGTTGTCCGTCAAGAAACTGATGAAAAATGTGATTCAAGCTACGATCATCAAGGGCAAATTCAAGGGAGAGGAAGTCCTTATCCCACGAATTCCGATTATTCCATCTGATCTTCCATTCCAATTCAAGCGGATTCAGTTTCCCGTTCGATTGGCTTTTGCGATGACAATCAATAAATCGCAAGGCCAATCGTTGGAAGTCTGTGGGATTGATCTCGAATTTCCCTGTTTTTCGCACGGTCAGCTGTACGTTGCCTGTTCGCGTGTTGGGAAACCGTCTTCGTTGTTTGTTTTTGCGCCGGAAAACAAAACAAAAAACATTGTTCATCATATGGCTCTCTACTGATTTCGATTCCGTTCAAATAAATAAACATTTAAATTTGAACTATTTGTGTTTTATTATCCTTAAAGTTTATCTGAAGGCGTTAAATTGGGGAGTGCCACACCTCTTTTCTAAATGAAAGGAAAAGGGAAAGGAAAAGGGAAAAAAGGGAAAGAGAAAGGGAAATGGAAAAGGGAAATGAATAGGAAGGGGAAAGAAAAAGGAAAAATAAAGAAATATTTAAAGGAGAAAAGAGGGAGAAAGCGAACGGAGAGGTAAAGCTTGAGATAGGAAGCGAGGTGCGGAATTTTTTATAGGGGCTTCTAAATGACAGATGCTTCCGTTTCCAGGAAAAGTTTGTAAAGCACTGGCAGGAATATTACCGGGCAGGATAACATCTGCCGGGCCAGCTAGTATATTTTATAAAAAACCCATAGCAACGAACTTTGCCAAATTTTTTCACTTCCCTCAAAGTTTATTTTACCGGTGCACCCAAGATAATTTTCATATAAATCTACAAGTATATGCACCCATAACACCCACACGCACTTGTATATCTTTTTTGCATAAGCCAAAAACCCACCCTCAACAAAGTAATTGCATGACCATATGTAACTACATAATAGAAGGAAGCAACAAAGAAGATCATCGATCACATATTTGCATACATTTACTTTGCCAATAGATCAAGTGCATTGGCACGGCAAACAAAAGGCCAACAATGCCACGTTTACCGGCAAATATATTTTACACATATATACAAATACATACATACGTACTATATACCCTTATTACTTGTGCTCAGAAGCGCTGAAAAAAGTATATATAACATAAAACCCAGCATACATTAGGCGGGTCTCAAAAAAAAACCCCCCGTGAACACATACCCATTTATATACTCACATTACTTGTACTCAGGAGCCCTGAGACAAGCCCATATTAAAAACCATGCGTACATTAGATTTGTTTCAAAAAAAATTTTTTTTGCCCTTTTGACAAAATTTTTTTTCGATTTTCACAGCTTAATAAAAGCTCCCCTTTTAATAAACCAAACTAATTTATAATGCCGAAATCGTCGGACGAAACCCAAAAATTGACCGCTGCAGATAAATGCCTGCAGAAATTCATATATGACGGTAACCAAGTAGAGGCTTACTACTCAAGATGGTCACCCTCCCAAGCTACCGATTTATCAGAGTGTATGCTTAAGGTCAAATTAGAAGACCTAGATAAAATATGCGCAAAGGTGCAAGAGTCCCATCGAGATGCATGTTTCTCTGATAACTATACAGATGTCAGCGGCTCGGTCGAGCAAAAATTTGCTAAAAGCATGGAAACGTACCAAATATGCAAATCAGAAATTTTAGAAGCCTTACAGCTTTTTAATACTGCTAACACCAACCAACAACAAATACCCGCCCACCCAATGAACAATTCAAACGCAAACGATTTTTATTTAAAAGTACCACCATGCGACACCGAAGTATTTCATGGTGGATACGAAGACTGGCCATCCTTTAGAGATATGTTCACGGCAGTCTATAAAAACCACCCTAAATTATCACCCGCTCAAAAATTATACCACCTACGCCTGAAAACTAGAGGGAAGCAGGACTTATTGTAAAACAATACCCACTGAGCGATGATAATTTCGAGCTTGCCTGGGAAGCACTTAGATCGAGGTATGAAAATAAAAGGATACTCGTCGACAATCAACTAAATACGCTGTTCAACCTGCCCACAATATTCACAGAAAACGGAGAACAAATCCAGAAGATGCACACAACAATCAACAATTGCATGTCAACTTTAAACACCCAAGGAATACCGACAACGGACTGGGACCCGATCCTCGTTTATCTGTGCTCATCAAAGTTGCCAAGTGAAAGCCTTTCACTATGGGAACAATCCCTCAGCTCCCGAAAGGAGCTCCCCCTTTGGGAGGACATGAATAAATTCCTCACCAGCTGATACGAGGTAGTAGAAAGACTAAGTACCTACAGACCAGGCAAGGCGAAGTCCCAATTTTCGAGTTTTGCACCTCGAATGGTGAATCAAAACTCGACCCAACCCAATAATAATAAAACCCATGCATATCACACCGAGTTCAATAAAATCAAAATCTTTCGTTCGGTTTAAAAATTTATCGGTATCAGACCGAATCAAATTTGTGAGAGAAAATAGTTATTGCGAAAACTGTTTGCCTACGTCACACCCCAAGAACGAATGTAAAAGTAGTTTCACGTGCGTTTATTGCCAAAAGCGTCATCATTCGCTACTGCATTTGCAGCCCAAAACCCAGCAATCACAACCAAACCCCAGAGCCCAAAATGCCCAAGCCGGCACCCCTAGGAGAACGGACGACGAGCGAGCATCAACATCGAAAGCCGCCGCAAGAGCCACCTCCTCCCAACAGTCTCAGGATAAAACCCCGGTTTCTACACTCTTTTCGAGTAATCATGGAACCACCCTACTGCCAACAGCAGTAGTATCAATATACTATGCTGGCGAATTTCATAAAATTCGTGCCCTAATAGACCAAGGTTCACAAAAAACTTTTGTATCATCCCGTATACAAAAGCTTCTTGGTCTACCCACAAAAGAGTCTCTCCACCAGATATCTGGAATGGGTGGAACGGTTGTGAAGAATGCTAATAAAGTCTGCCAGATAACATTCTGTTCGGCAGAATTAACCCAAATGATAAAACGCACAAGCAATAATTTTGCCAAAACTAACTAAGTTCTTGCCCACAGTCAGAGTTTCAAGCATCGATCTCGAAGAACTGTCCCATTTACCGTTAGCCGATCCACAGTATTCGATACCATCGAAAATCGATGTGGTAATCGGCAGCGATATCACCCCGCAAATCCTCACCGAAGGGCTCATACGAAATGTGAGTAGAACATTACTTGCCCAAAACACAATATTCGGATGGATATTAAGCGGCCCTGTAGCTGAAAAAGGTATCAACCTTCAGCACTCATGTCACGGAATGTACCGATCACCCATCAATCAACTTTTGAGACAATTTTGGGAACAGGAAGAAGTTCACCAAACCCAACAATGATCAGCAGATGATGAATACTGCGAAGCCCTCTACCGGACAAGAGTCAAACTACCATTCAAATTGGAATTTCCAGCCAATATGGCACTCGGTCATTCATGACCCGCAGCACAACAGCAGTACGTCAGCATCGAACGCACCCTCGAAAGAACACCCGAATTAAGAGACAAATATTTTGAAGTCCTTAATGAATATTTAACCGTGGATCACATGGAACCCGCCTCCCAACAAGAGATAATTAGAAATGGTAAATATCTATCATTTTACCTACCCCATCATGCTGTCATATAACCCGACAGCAAAACCACAAAAGTGCGAGTCGTCTTCAATGCATCAAAAATGTCGCATTCTGGCAACTCGTTGAACGACGTGCTTCATACAGGCCCCATTCTACAAAATGACTTAATGCTCGTCATACTTAAATGGCGACTTTATAAGTTTGTTTTCAACGGCGATATTGAGAAAATGTATCGCCAAATACTCATCCACGAAGAAGATACAGATTTTCACCGAATCGTTTTTCGAAAACACCCAACTCTGCCGATAGAAGATTTTCGAATAAAAACAGTTACCTTTGGTGTAAATTGCGCGCCATATTTGGCAATTCGAACCCTACACCAACCCGCCCACGATTGTCAAGATGAATATCCGCTCGCTAAAAACATTTTATTAAACGAAACATATGTTGACGATATTTTGTCATAATATACAGTCCACTTTGAACTCCATGACCCAAGTTATCGAAGACCTAAAATCGGCAGGGTTCCCTTTGAGGAAGATGTCGGCAAATCACCCTGAAATTTAAAACCCCTTCCCGACCCTGATTTGCTAGACGTTGACTTCCTTAAATTCCATAATTCGAGTTCCACAAAAACCCTTGGAATTCAGTGGAACGCGCTAATGGACACCTTCACCTACACGTATGATCCACCGTCAGCAGAAAACACGACTCCAAAATTCAGTTTTATCAGCAGTTGCAAAACTGTTTAACCCCGCAGGATGGCTTTCGCCAATAATGATTCTTGCAAAAATGTTGCTGCAACAACTCTGGATGGAAGTAACGGATTGGGACGAAGACGTGAAGCCCGGAGCTCTCCAAAAATGGACCTCAATTTATGAAAATTTACCTCACATCAGAGACATTAAAATCCCTAGGTGGGTACAGTATTCCCCGATAAACTAATCCAGCTGCATGGATTCTCAGATGCTTCAGAAAAAGCATTTTGTGCCTGTATATATTTACGAGTAAAAACTCATGAAATAGTTTTTCATCCCCCTTGCTAGCTGCTAAAAGCAAAGTAGCACCCCTCCAAACCGTGAGTCTTCCACGGTTGGAACTCTGTGGAGCAGTTTTAGAAGAACGAGTACCTCAAGGAGTTGCACAAGCGGTACAAATGGAAATGCCCTCAACGCAATATTCAAGTTGGAGATTTAGTCGTGGTAAAGGATGGTTTACTACCCCCGAACGAATGGCGTTTGGGACGGGTAATCATTTTACACCCTGGATCGGATAACCATGTTCGAGTTGTGGAACTCAAAACCCAAAACGGACTAATAACCCGAAATATTGCCAAACTGTGCGTGCTACAAACTCCCTAGTATTGCCAACGCTACATCTGGTACCCTCTGTTTCATGCCCCTAGCAATCTGAAAAAGATATATAAGCTACCCTCACCCATGCCTGCAAATACGAATATTTTTCTTTTCTTGGCAGGACCCGCAGCACAACTGAGGGACAAAAGTGTCGCCTCTGTGGCCAACGACATGTGTTGAGACAGTGCCGGGCATTATTAGCGATGAATCCCGAGGAGAGATACCAGTGTGCAAAAACCCACCGGCACTGCCTCAACTGCCTCGCAATTTCACACTCCACCGGGGCGTGCGACTCCCCAAGCAGCTGCCGAAAATGCTCCCTCGGCCACCACACTTTGCTCCACCGGGCTCGACCGAACAACCATGCTGGACGCCAGGACAACGACAGCCGACGAAGAGACAGGGCAACCCCACGAGCCCGCACGGAAAACCGCCAGAGTGGGGTACAAAGCCGATCGGCTCGTCACAAGGACGAACAACTTCGTAAATTGGTGGAAAAGGTACGGGCGGCCCTTGACAGGGTTGATGCGGCCCTTACTTAACCCAACAACGCGTCGGGAGCATGTTGAAGACATGATCCATTTTTCGGACTAAGTCCGCCCCCCTCCGTCTGGCAAAACCCGGCCAGTGCGGCCAAGCGCAAGTTCAGCACAGCTGTGCTTGCCGACCCGCGCTCACTCTCAATTCAGTTTCTAATAAACTACCGAATCGCCCACACGCATCGATCGTGCCCGCATCGCATCGCCCTTTTTATTTTTTATTTTAACGCCCGCCCGCCGTCGCGCAACTATTGCATTTTTTTACTTTGGTTTTATAATTAAATAAATGAAATTAATTATTATAATTAATTTTTTTTAAGTACATTTTAACCAAGTGAATTAAAGGAATAAATACCTATTCATTTCCATTTTAAATTGCGTGTCCTTTTATACACAGTTGATGGTGGCGAATGCGTTGTCTCCGAACATTGCGGCTGTTGTCGATGAAGAAGCGTGTGGTGGCTTACCTGACATGTGACAAAGATTGGCAGAAGGACACTTATTAGACGTATGGCCTGTTCCAAGGCAATTTAGGCACAGTTGATTATTCTTTGCAATACTGTAACGCTGCATTGGGTCCATTACGTTGATTTTTCACATTTAAATGGCGAATGTGTAACGGCCTCGTACATAATAAATATTTGTTGGTTAGTGACGACACCAATGATGTACTTGACTTCACCAACGCAGATGATTTGGTAGCTGACGAAGCTTTAGATGTGGACTTTCTGTTGACTTAAATGATATTGACCGTGTGGCAGCGGCGCTCGATAAATGTAGATAGATCATCCCATGTTGGTAAACTGAAGCGAAGATGACGAAGAATTATCCCACTTAGTAGTCACATACTCTTCCCATTTGACTTGAATTTCTGGATCTAATTTAGCGACGATGAAGTGCAAAAAATTCCATCCGTGATTTGTGTGCGAGAAGCAAGAGATTGTAATGCGCGGAAGATGGGAATTTACGGAAGCGATGAAGCAAGGACGCACTCGACGTCTTAAGGAATTTGCTATCAAACATTGCCTGCACATGTGACTGAAAAATACACCTTTTTGTTGTCATATCTGTTCATGAGCAATTCAATGGCACGACTACAATTGTCATGGTGACCTCTAAAGAATGAATGAGCCTGAAGGCGCCGTGGGTTAAACATGACCGTAGGTACTGAAACTTCTCAATTTCATTCAGTCCTACATTGTTATGAACGAGAGCGGTAAACATATTATGAAAGTTTAGCCATTCGGTATGGTTTCCACTGAATTTCGTCAGTTGGAGTTTCAGTAAACTATGGCGATGCGAAGACGATGGTTTGAATAGCAGGCATCGTGGTGCTGCTCAATGACTCTACCTTGTTAATTCCGGCTATACGCTCAACAATAGCACTCCTGATATCGCAGTAGGTATCCTCAAATACGGAGCGATGATTTGATCGATTTGCGACTCATCTAAGGATTCTAATTCCGACTGCATCTTTTCTTCACTGTCTTCGAAAAGGTGCAATGAGCGCTAGTTTGGTCTCAAGGTGATACGATGGCATGGTAGAGAACTGCTGGATGTCTGGATGGAGCTCTGCAATTTTGTTCTAATGTTGCTGGCTGTATTTGGGGGTGTTGCAGTATCCCCTTCCATACCGTTCGATGATACCTGTGACGAATAAAACTGAATTTCGCTATTGAAAATTTGGTTTTGGTTATAACGCGAACGCGGAGCGAGATCCGGCTCGAAGGACCTTTGGTCGAGCAAGTAGGCCTTTTCACTTGGTATAGGTGCACATAAAAAACGAAAAATTAATACCTTTGTAGGCACTTTAAGTTTTAATTCAATTTAAGAATTTACAACAAATACTATAAAACTAATTTGATGCGCTATTAATACGCGGGTCAATAATATAAACGGACTGTATTCAACGATAATCCAAAAACTTCTAACTTTTACTCAAATCGAACAGCAATGTCCAAGCATTAAAAAAATATTCAATATTCCAGTATAGCGGTTGCAAGCAAAGAGCGGTAATTGTTTTGTTTTGCGACGACCGGTAGGTGGGAGGAAGAGATGCGTATTGCCTACGTGAGTTAGTGAGGTGGCGTGATGCTAGAGTGTTACCGCTAGAGTACCCACTTCGATGCAGCTGCAGTTTGCTCTCACTACCTAGTAGTGATGAAATTTTCGACACTGAAAGAAACTGAATAGTATGTAAACAGTATTATATACGTACATATGAATCGTAGAATGTGTGGTGACGACGATATTGCTAGTATGTAATGTAACATAATACTAGTGGACATGAAATAGAAAAGTACGATGAGGAATTGGAAGTATCTCTGATATATGCTGTGTTTGTGCGTTGCTCTCATCTCTTGATGGACATATGGGTAGACATAATTATTTGATTTGTTGATGTGCATACAAGTCCGTGCTTAGTATCGGCTTTGTGAGTGAGCATCAGCTTAGTGTTAGGGTCGTACAATGGTTGGGTGGTGGGGAGGTATATGTTGGTGTTGGGTGCATTGTAGGGACAGGTGAATGACAGGTTGTGGTGGATGTCTGTACTCTAGATTATTTCTTTTGCATGAGTGTTGGGGTGGGTCTGATGTACTACTTGATGTGTAATGTTTTATGTATTAGTATTATGTGTATGATTTATTGATGGGGGTGTGTAGTCTAGTTGGAGATAGTAAACAGTAAACAATTTTGAGATGATATTATAGACCATCCTATCCGATACAATAGCCCAATTTTAATAGTTCCTAAGTCGTCCAGGACACAGAAAGAGTTGGATTGGTTTGTGATTACAGCAGTAATAAAAGTTAGAAGGAGTAAGTTCCCATTCCAAGATTGATGATATTTTAGATC
>JARSSU010003434.1:0-10682 GCA_029619165.1 Eurosta solidaginis | reverse complement strand
AACAGTTAAAAAGGTTCGCCAGTCGCTCCTTCCGCTCCGCAACCGGCAGGCCAATTGGTCACACCAGGGATTTAAATCGTTTGTCACACGAACCCCCCCACCTGGTCCTTATTCCAAACGGTAGGTGGGGCATGGCCCTTCTACTCTAGGAATAAATGCATATCACGTATACAACAACTCTACTATAAGACTCGTGCTTCCATAGTGGTGCGGGTTCCGAAGAAACACTTTCTTGGCCGGAGCAAATCATCTTTCATTATCGCATACCACATACATAGGCCGTCACTAGGCCAACGCACAGTTACAGCCAGAGCGCAATACGCGCAGGACATCTAGGCGCAGGGGGGGTAAGAGCAGCAGCCGCTGCGTTTTACAGAATAAAATTCGCGATGGACGATGTTGAATTACTCAGCATATAGCTCAAGTACCGCTGCAATCATTAATCTCTTTCCTTGTTCTCGAGTTACTGCTATCGTCGACCCTCGCAACGCAGTAGACGTCCAATACAATCTTTCGAAGAACTTTTCTCGATCTAAGGAACACTCCAAAGCCCGCTTCTTACTCTGACTGTTGTATCATGGTCCATGCATTCTGCAACCATATAGCAGGACGGGTACGATAAGTGGCTAGCATATGTAGAGTATGATTTACAGTTCGCCGCAGGGAGGACTTACTTTTCAGAGTGCGCTCACGTCAGCGCACAAGTGCATTTATGTGGCAAGTAGTGATTCTCGCGCTGGATTTGCAGAGCTGCTGAGGATGTTGTTGCTGATGTTGATGCTGGTTAGCCCAGAAATAAAACGGAAGTCCTTTATGGCTACTGTGAAATGATGGCTGCCAACAATAGCGTGGTTGCCAAGGCGCATATGCGCTGCCGTCTTTGCTCGAATGTACAGCATGTACTACTCGTTTTAGCTCCTCATCACAGACCAACCACTATACCGCTCTTGTTGCTAGCTTGTAGATGTAGACAGAACATAACGGCGCGGTCAGGTTTAGGCCGCATAGTATATCAATGTCTATCGTACAGCATATGCCAGTAATTGCAAAACGTCATGTGCAGTATAGTAATTGTGTCGCAGAGCGGTAAGTATCACGCAGCTAGTACAATTTTCATCAACGAGCGATCACAAATGAAAAGAAATGATCGCACGACACGGGGCGTGATCACATGTCTGAAACCTCGTGTAGTTTCGAACGGTCTCGAGAGAGGTCCTTCCCATTCTGACTAAGCTGATGGTGTTGCTTTAAGTCATTTGCACAGCCGTTAAGTTTTTGCGGGGGAAACCAATTCAGACATAGCGCATCATAGGCAGCTCCTTTTCGTGCTGTCGAAGGGCGCTTTAAAAGTCGACGAAGAAAGGTGATGTGATGTCGATTCTCGTTTCGTCGTGGGTTTTTTTTCCAAGATTTGGCGCATTGTGAAATCTGGTCGTGGTAGGCTTTACCAGGTCTGAAGCCGCACTCATAAGGTTACCAGTCCTAATCAAGGCCGGTTCACGGTTGGGCGTTTCAATCTTTCGCCCATAACACTTGAAAGGACCTTACTATTCATATTAAGAATGGCTGATTCCCACGATATTGGTGCCATATTTTGCAGTATCACCCTGATCTTGTGAATGGGCAGAAGAACACTTAGATTCCAACCAGTCGGGCATGCTTTCATTACCGCCCGCATATTTTGCTAAGAACTGCTGCAAGCGGCCTTACCAACATCTAAGCCGCCGAACTTGAATAGTCAGCAGGCAATCCAATCAGCGCCCACCGGGCCCTGTTGTTTTTCAATCTGGTTATTGCTATTCTAACTTCGGTCCATAATCGTGGGCTCGGGGGACATAATATTCGCATCATCATCGATTGCGGAAAAAGATCGGGTTTCTTTTTCATCCTGCCGTGAATTGCTGCTCCATTTAGGAGAGCAGGAGAGTGTTCCCCTCCATAACTCTAAGCATCACTCTGGACTATCAGTTACGAAGATCGCCGTGTTTCATATCCTACAGAGTTTTTGCCCCCGCCCGGTCTCTAAAACATTTTCCGTATCTGTTCGCCAAGTTATATATTTTGAGTAGAATTTCGGGCGTTTATTCCTGGTGGCCCGGCAGTTCTCAAGCTTCCTCGCACTCAACGGCACTTCTGGCTTCTGCTTTTTTCTATACCTGAAAAGGCGGCTCGCTTCCCGTTTTTCAACTCACGATAGCGTTCACACCTCCTCTTGTCGCCGCTCGCTTTTAACGAAAAATTAGACTCCATGTAGGCAGCGTCTTTTCTTTCGGTTGGCCGCGGCATTCTTTTTCGTACCAGTTGTTTTTTCGTGCCTCCGTTACCATTTTTTTTTGCTCGGTGGCAGTAATAGGTTGTCTTTGGTGATATGCTCCCACTGTGTTCCTGTATTCCTTCAGGAATGAGTTGGGTTTGTCCCTCAAGAGAGCAGGTGTGAGAGTCGAGTTGCAAAAGAAATCATTGGCGTCCACCCTGTCGTTGATGATCTGAGCGTCGTTCTACGTCTAGCTTTTCTTCGTTTGTGTGTGTTCCTTGTTTATTTAGGGTCCGCGCTGAGTGCGGGTGCGTATTTTGGCTGCAACGAGTATAATTGTCCGAATCGATTGTTAGTTCCTCGGATCGTTCTGCAAGGTACTAATACACTGGAAGCATGCCTGTCCGTCTATCACACGTGATCGATCTGATTGCTGAGTGTTTCGATCAGAGATAGCCATGTAGCTTGATGTGATTTCTTTTTTTGATGCATGACCTCGTGCTGATATGAACCATGTTTCGAGCACCGAGCAAAGTCAAATCATCTCAGGAAATCCGTTAGGAGAAGTGTTGTCATTTGTGTATAGGCTGAACTTTCCCGACTGTGTAAGGGCCAAACAACACCCTTCTTTGCCCACGCGCATGTCGTTAAAGTCGCCAAGCACGACTTTTATATCGATGACGGGGGCAGCGCTCGTAGTGCGCTCTCTAATGTGCTTTCATCTATAAACACGTGTCTTTCGACCTCATCGTCTTCCGTCTCTGTCGCGCATGGAGCGCAGATGATGAATATATTAAAAAATTTTTGCTTTTATTATCTCGGAATAGCGGGCGAGACGCTCGTCCACATGGTCGTGAACGCCAGCACTTTGCGACAAAGTCTCATACTCCCGACACGACTACCGACGCCGAAACTGCGCTTATTCGCATGTGCCAGCTAATTCCAATATGTCACAATTTATGATCTTCTTTCTTTCCTTTGCTTCGGTCCACGCATTTCTTGGATGGCGGGATGTTCACGATTTTGCTTTTGACGAGGACACCTAAACCATCCGTTCATCTGCCCAATCCCTTCAGGGGCGGACGTTCCAGTGCTGCCGCAAGTTCTTGTCCCTTCAAACGTATTGCCATGGTCGTCCATCAAGAGAGAGTGATCTGTATCCGGGCTTTGGTTGTTATATTTCATTGCAGGTATGGTTTGACGTGGGAGAAGAAATTTTAGACTGATTTAAAATGTCTATTTATAGAATTTTATACTTACGAAAGTTTAACCGACATTTGAAACTTGAATTGAAATATTTTTTATTTGAAACTACACATTATCCGACAATTTAATGAGAGACCGAATATTTAAATGAATGATCAATGAGGTAAAGTAGATTTGACAATGTTAAGATATTCGGTGATCGGTTTCGAAAGGGAAATGTAGTGGTATGTGTGGTGTGGGTAAAAAAGAAGGACACGGGAGACTAGAATGTTGTGTGAACGGTGATGCGTGCATCAGCGCAAGCTCTGCTGGTGTGAGTGTGACCAACAGATCTCAGTTGTATAGTTGTAAGTGTTAGTTAGTGGCGTGTGGTGCGTGTATTTTATGCGTGTATGTTACGTGTTGGGGGTATAAGGTTTATTATTTGATGAGTGATAGGGGCGCGACTACGCTGTGCACTCGTCGCAAAATGTACATATGAAACAAATTGCCGACGTGTACTGCAACGGGTACATGTGGTGTGTTGAAGAATGTAAGTGTGCAATATGGGCTGTAGGTGCTTGGGAACTGACGTCCTTGTGAGTGGGATACGACACAGACAACAAGACACACAGACTCGAGCTACTATATTATTGCATCGACACGTGACACACAGGACAGACAACAATAGTAATAAGGTGTGCATCAAATAGGTATGTGACGGAAGGCCAGAGGGCAAGCAGATTGGTGAGCTCAAATGCGGGGCGTGGTGTTGTGTCGTTACATGGGTAGGTTGAGAGGTGAGCAAATATGTTACCGATGTTACAGTAAACGGACTATAGAATGTGTATCGGTTGGACGGAAGGGTGAGACACAGGGTGCTAAAGGCTAGAGCAAAACGCGGGGTGAAACCAGAAAGAAAGGGAAGAGAGATATATGAAAGGGCTAAGCTATGAGGAAGGCCTGACAAGGTATACGTGGAGATACAGAATCATGACTGGCAGTGGAGTGGCGAGGTATCTGTGTGTAATGGTGTGGGTGATTGGGTGCGGGAAGTGCGATCAGTGATGTAGAAGGAAAGAAGGGGGGGACCGGGGAGGTATGGAAAGGAACGAGGGGGGAGAGCCACGGGACCAGATGAGGGGGAAATGAGGGCAGAAAGGGGGATAAAGCGCATGGGGGGTGTCATGGCATCACAGTACCAGACGCACAGTCAGAGAAAGATATTGGAGGGGATGAAGTAGGGATGGTGAGGGGGCGGTGGTGGTGGGGGGTGAGGTGTGTTGATAAAGGGTGGTTGTGGACAAAGGAGTGACGAAACGGCAGCGCGACAGAGAGTATATAGAAGGACGGGGAGAGAAGAGAGAGGGCAAAACGACAGGTGGGGGCAAAAAAGAAAGGAAAGTGGAAAGGTAAAAGTTGAAGAGATTTGTAATTGTCTACATGTAACATGCTGTTTGCACACTGTGCGCCATACCCATATTTGAACTGCCGAATTTCTGTGTTGCCCAATGTTCTGAATGTTGAATTCCTCTGTTGCTATTCGCTGCCAGTCTGCTAATAATTTGCTGGCGTTCTGCTGCTGCTGCGTCGCACAGTGGCGCCTCTGCCGTTAAAGCATGGCAAAAATCATGAAAGCGTTCGTTAAATCTAATACATGTAGAATTTTCCAGGGATCCAGAATATACAACTCTTTTTTCACAGAAAATATAGTTTATCAGGTAGAGCGATCAAAGTTGACCAATTTTCAACATTGGGAAAAATTTTAAACTTTTTCTTTTTCGTTGTATTTAAAATGGTTTTGTGAGTAAATAAGGTGGCCGGTTGTCATTTTCTTGTATAACAATTAAAGATAATTTAATTTAGGATTGAAACAAAAAAAATAAAGTTGGGGATTCGTTTTTGTTTTTAGGCCCTTTTTAAAATTTTGATGGACAAAAAAAAATGTTAAAATATGTGCTCCGTCAAATTAAGAGTAGTTATTTGCGAATTATTCTGTTACCTAAATTTATAAAGTCTACCTGCGCCCAGCTGCAACTTCACTTTTTACATCAAATAAAGTTAAACAACCTCGGGCATAAATACGCGCCTGAGAAGGTATATATAATTGATGTATATTGGAACGATTTTCCGTCATCCCTTGTCAAATTTGGTTTTGAGACAAACCGGTTTCGGCGTTGTGCCATCATCAGTGTCGATTTTCGTTCTGATCTGTTGTTGTCGTTTGTTCTGTATTTATAGTTCGTAGGTATATGAGCAGGTATTGTCAACTTGATGCTTGTGTATATTTAGTTATGTGTATGTGCTGTGTGTTCATTCAGAACCGAGGGTGGTTTACTAATCGATTTATGTGGCTGACTGGGGTAGGTAGAAATCTGTGATTTTAGTCGTTTGACCTTCTTTGTCGGTTTTTTGTTTTGTTGTGTTAATTGTTTTGTGTGTTTGTCTGTTGTACCTTTGTGATTAAGTTGTTTCCTGTAAACAAGTTTTAAGGCTCGAATATTGTGTCAGAAATTGTGTTTATCTGTTCGTTTATTATTCTACCGTCGAATGTTTTCTGTTTGTAGATTTCCATGTTTTCGAGTACGTTGAGACGTCGGCCCTTTTCCTGTATGGGAAGAACCCTAACTGTTTTATTGATGTTTGCTGGGGAACATTCATTCTCGACCATGTGATTCGCGAAGTTAGACTCGGGTATAATGTTTGGATTCCGTATTTTTTTGTTGTAATCTCTAATATGTTCTCTGAACCTCGTTCTTATTTGCCGTCCTGTTTGTCCTATGTAACTATGCTGGCATCCGCAGGTAAGCTTGTATACGCCGTGGCTGCTAAATGGATCCTCTGAGTTAATGTTAGTTCTTAGTTTTCGCCCTAAATTGTTCGATGTTTTGAATGCTGTGTTAATGTTGTATTTTTTAAAGAAGTTTGCCAATTTATATGTTGCTTTTCCAGTATATGTCATAGTCGTCCAGCTATTATTTTCCTTTTCATTATTTCTTTTTGGTTCTCCATTTGTCCTTCTGAGCTTATCTACTAGTGCTTTTTTATATCCGTTGTTTGCAGCGATATTATATATGACCTCAAGTTCTCTCTTATATGCCTCTTGTGTAAGAGGTGTTCTTTCAAGTCTATGTACCAAGTGCCTTAATGCTGCATTTTTATGCTGTTGAGGGTGATTTGAGGTATTGTGTATTATTGTGCCGGTGGCCGTTGACTTTCTATATATGTCATAGTTAAATCTTTTGGCTTCTTTATCAATATTTATCGTGAGGTCTATATAGTTGATTCCTCCGTCTTTTTCGGTTTCCATTGTAAATTTTATATTTCCGTGCTGCTTGTTGAGGTACTCCAGTACAAGCTCTTCGTTATTAGTAGTTAAAACGCATATTATGTCATCCACGTATCTAGCATAAAATGACACGCCTAATTTGGACTTCAGCTCCTGCATGTACTTTTCTTCCAGATTTTGCATGAACACTCCCACAAGAATTGCTGATGTGGGGCTTCCCATTCCAAGACCGTTTTTTTGTGTATATATTTTATTGTTGAATTGAATATAGTTTTGACGTAAAGTGGTTCTTAGCGTATTTGTGATTTGCATACATTTCACTTTGTTTTTTTTTCATATTAGAGATTACAACAAAAAAAATACGGAATCCAAACATTATACCCGAGTCTAACTTCGCGAATCACATGGTCGAGAATGAATGTTCTCCAGCAAACATCAATAAAACAGTTAGGGTTCTTCACATACAGAAAAAGGGCCGACGTCTCAACGTACTCGAAAACATGGAAATCTACAAACAGAAAACATTCGACGGTAGAATAATAAACGAACAGATAAACACAATTTCTGACACAATATTCGAGCCTTTAAAACTTGTTTACAGAAAACACTTAATCACACAGGTACAACAGACAAAACACACAACAACAAATAAACACAAAACAATTACACAACAAAATAAAAAACCGAAAAAGAAGGTCAAACGACTAAAATCACAGATTTCTACCTACCCCAGTCAGCCACAGAAATCGATTTGTAAACCACCCTCGGTTCTGAATGAACACACAGCACATACACATAACTAAATATACACAAGCATCAATTTGACAATACCTGCTCATATACCTACGAACTATAAATACAGGACAAACGACAACAACAGATCAGAACGAAAATCGACACTGATGATGGCACAACGCCGAAACAGGTTTGTCTCAAAACCAAATTTGACAAGGGATGACGGAAAATCGTTCCAATATACATCATTATCCACCCTGTCGGAAAATCAACCAAACAAGATAAGTCAGTATATATAATTCAGTACGGCCGTAAGGTCGTTTTTGTTATTGGAACTTGTTAACAACATACATTTTTTTAGTTACGAATTGTATACCTGAAATTCGTTTAATAATTTGAGTAGGTATATAAAGCTATCCATCATACAATGCACATTATCATTCGTCTTTTGGAGATTAAGGAACTAAGTATTTTGGTTACTTAAATAAAGTGAATGGTATTTTTAAAAATAGTTCACAGATTAATATTTAGTCAGATACACTCGAAGCCAATTCTAATATGTATCTAGAAAACTTGAAACTATTTGCGGTGTTTAAATCTACAAAGTCAAGACGGGACTTCGTTGAGGCTATTATGAGAGAATTAGCGAGTGAAACAACCATTAAAGAAAAGGAAGGCCTGGAAGAAAAAATTAGTTTACAATACATTATGATAGAGAGAAAATGGAAAGAAGTTTATCGTAACAATTCAAAATTTCAAAGTAAGCATGAAAAGTGGCTAGCTGACAAAACTTTTTTGGACGAAGAAACGCCTAGCACGTCAACCAATCCAACTAGGGGGAGACCAACAAAACCCATAGAAGAGTGTTTTACCTACACAAGGAAAAGGAAGCTGTCTGAATCCACAAAAGCTTTGGCCACGACTCATCTTTCAGAACCACTGGCTATTAAATATAAAAAAGGCGAAGAAAACGTGAAGTCTCATATAACAGAAGCAGTTGCGGTAGCAAGTCCAGTGCGACTGACGAGGATCAAAAACAGCTTTCCCCACACCACCAAATGCGCTACTTAGGAAATACCCTCCCGAAGAAGCTTTGCCGCTGTTTATAGATATCGGTTTAACGAAGAAAAAATATATTATATTGCGTAAGTCATTATAGCAACGTAATGACGATATTTTACCTGGATACAAAAAAATTACTCAAGCCAAGAAAGAAGCAGTTCCTCTAAGTCACAAAATAACCGAATTATTAGCTGAAATTGAGCTACAAAACCTAATGGATCATATGTCTACACGACTCCTTCAAATTTTTACTGGAGAAAAGTTGAAATCACTGCCAAAGAAGCTAGAATTGATAACTAAGAGGGGCTGTGATGGATCATCAGGACAAAGCGCATATAAACAAAGAATAAATGTAGACGATGAAACAATTACAGATAGTAATATGTTTATGGCTTCTATTGTTCCATTACGACTAAAAGATGAAGCTTCAGAATATTGGAAAAATCCACGTCCGTCATCAACTATATTGTGCCGCCCGATATTATTTAAATACGATAAGGAGTCTTGAAAATCTTGATTATTCAATTACTGACGAACTAATTATGAGTATGGAATATCTCCTTTGCATGCTAGGATAAGATGTATGGAATTTGTTTTGAAGCTGGCTTATACAGTACCACAACATGCAGAAGTTTTCGACGACAACACAACATGTAAGGAGAAACAAAACAGGAGAAAAAAAAACAAGTAAGGAAGGTTAAGTTCGGGTGTAACCGAACACTACATACTCAGTTGAGAGCTATGGTGACAACATAAGGGAAAATAACCATGTAGGAAAATGAACCGAGGGAAACCCTGGAATGTGTTTGTATGACATGTGTATCAAATGAAAGGCATTAAAGAGTATTTTATGAGGGAGTGGGCCATAGTTCTATAGGTGGACGCCATTTAGGGATATAGCCATAAAGGTGGATCAGGGTTGACTCTAGAATGCGTTTGTACGATATGGGTATCAAATGAAAGGTGTTAATGAGTATTTTAAAAGGGAGTAATCCTTAGTTCCATAGGTAGGACGCCGTTTCGAGATATCGCCCCAAAGGTGGACCAGGGTGACCCTAGAATTTGTTTGTACAATATGCGCATCAAACGAATGGTGTTAATGAGTATTTTAAAAGGGAGTGGGCCTTAGTTCTATAGGTGGATGCCGTTTCGAAATATCGCCATAAAGGTGGACCAGGGGTCACTCTAGAATGTGTTTGTACGCTATGGGTATCAAATTAAAGGTATTAATGAGGGTTTTAAAAGGGGTGGTGGTTGTTGTATAGGTGGTCGCCTTTTCGAGATATCGCCATAAAGGTGGACCAGGGGTGACCCTAGAATTTGTTTGTACAATATGGGTATCAAAAGAAAGGTGTTAATGAGTATTTTAAAAGGGAGTAATCCTTAGTTCCATAGGTGGACGCCGTTTCGATATATCGCCATAAAGGTGGACCAGGGGTGACCGTAGAATTTGTTTGTACAATATTGGCATCAAACGAAAGGTGTTAATGAGTATTTTAAAAGGGAGTAATCCTTAGTTCCATAGGTGGACGCCGTTTCGATATACCGCCATAAAGATGGACCAGGGGTGACTCTAGAATTTGTTTGTACAATATGGGTATCAAAAGAAAGGTGTTAATGAGTATTTTAAAAGAGAGTAATCCTTAGTTCCATAGGTGGACGCCGTTTCGATATATCGCCATAAAGGTGGACCAGGGGTGACCCTAGAATTGTTTGTACAATATGGCATCAAACGAAAGGTGTTAATGAGTATTTTAAAAGGGAGTGGGCCTTGGTTCTATAGGTGGACGCCGTTTCGAAATATCGCCATAAAGGTGGACCAGGGGTGACTCTAGACTTTGTTTGTACGATATGGGTATCAAAATGAAAGGTGTTAATGAGTATTTTAAAAGGGAGTGGGACCTTCGTTCTATAGGTGTCGCCTTTTCGAGATATCGCCATAAAGGTGGACCAGGGGTGACTCTAGAATGTGTTTGTACGATATGGGTATCAAATTAAAGGTATTAATGAGGGTTTTAAAAGGGAGTGTGGTGTTGTATAGGTGGTCGCATTTTTCGAGATATCGCCATAAAAGGTGGACCAGGGGTGACCTAGAATTTGTTTGTACGATATGGGTATCAAAAGAAAGGTGTTAATGAGTATTTTAAAAGGGAGTGG